>CAEGAE010101199.1:0-14327 GCA_903067095.1 Girardinus metallicus | reverse complement strand
ATCTATCTATCTATCTATCTATCTATCTATCTATCTATATATATATATATATATATATATATATATATATATATATACCTCAAATCAGGTCACGATCAATGAAAAAGAGACAAAAATTCATAATTCAGATAAATCATCTTTCACTCATTGCCCACACAAAAGCATGAGATCCTCATTGAACTTCACAGAAAGGTGAAACTTAAGCTGGAGATCTGGTCGTCATGAGGTGACTTCACTAACCAGCAACCATCCATCAGAAATTCATCAAACATGCACAGACTGAGCTCTTATTAGATTGAAGTATACCTGCAACTGCAAGCAACTCATCTTATTTGTAAAGGGGCTTTTGCAACATAACATTAATGCGCTGTGATTACATTCTTTTAAGGACTTTGATTGGAAAGACTTTAATACTTTGAGATGCGTTTCATCTGTATTGCTTTAAATTATTCATGTTCAATGTTCATTGGGGAATTACGCTCCCCCCATTACATTATTGGTTTATGCAAAGCAAGGAAATGACTTTTGGGAGATCAGCATGTGAGTTTGAGTCATCAGTGTAGAATGTAACCCTGGAGACAATGAGTCAGTCTTCCTTCTGTGGACAAACATTACCACACAATCATGTCCTAAATAGTATTACTGTTGTATATTTAAAGTTTACACTAAGAGTTGTTCTGGAGGTACTAACCTGCACTTAATAGAAATGTGTAACTTTTAAAGGATATATGTGCGAGTGTTTAGAATGTTTTTCAGAAGGTTGGCTGATGACGCCATAATGTTTTGTAGTATGTAGTAATAATTGCTGTAAATCAAGGGTGTCGAACTCAGTTTCATTTTGGGCCTTATCAAAAATCTGAATGTTTTTAAAGGACCTGTTGTGTCAGAATGTATTGATAAAATCCATTAAACTGTTAAAATATTAACAAATAGCTGTCCCGCCAGAATTTTGTGATTGTTTTTGTGACTTTTGTAATCAAAATCACATATTTTGTGATGCTAAACAGAGTTTCCCTCAGTGTATGATAAGCCTGGCGGGCTACCAGGCTTTTCTTGTGCCCCCACCAGGCTAAGTGTTGCTTATGTTTTTTTTAAGTCCTTTTAAAATGTTTGCATTTTTTAAGACTTTATAGTTGGTGTACAGGTATTAATCTCCTAATCTTTTAATAACACATAATTATCAAGTGATATTTTAAAATTTTCTGTCAACTTTAAACATTTTGTTAACTCAAAAACACGACGGGCCGCTGGATGAATGACTGCCAAGCACCCAACCACCGGGCTTAGCAGGTTTTCTGGTGGAAACCTTGCTAAGTTAGAAATATTTGTAAAGGATTTTTATGTTTTTTTGCGCTAATGCATGATGTTAAATGTGACTTTTTATCATTTCGCATAGCCATCACGGACTATAATTTGATATCAAGTAAGGCTAAGACAACAGTCAGTTAAACTCAAGGTTTTTGACAGTAAAATCTGAAAAAAATGTGGGGATCTGTTGACTTTGTGTGAATTTTGAGGATTTGTGAGGAACTGGAGGGACTTATCGTAGTAATTTGTAGTCTATTACTAGACTACAAATTACTACGATAAAAGCTGCGGCGGGCCAGATTTGGCCCACGGGCCTTGAGTTTGACACGTGCAGTAAATAATAAACAGGACTACACAAGTAATAAATATACCATCGTGCAAGAAGTTGTAATACTTGAAAAAATACTTGGAAAAGTTTTGGTCGGGTCGATTACCTGACCAAAACTCAACATATCATTAATTGTGTGTTTGGGGATAAAAAAAATTCCAATTCAAATCTCATTTCTTTATTTCTCAAGTTCAATTCAAGTCATGAATGGGTGAGTTTAATTTTCTATTATTGGGTGGGCAGGCTGTTATACAATGGTGCACTGCCACACATCATGAATACGTGTCATGTACTGTTACTAGCTCATAAAACTGAACGGCTTAGCACCACAATACATTAAAGATCTGCTGTTGTCATAGCAATTGCTATGAACACATGCAAATGTCCATAGCAATGCAACCTTCCAGACCTCTCACGTGTTCTGGTTCTGGTTCTGCTCTGCATCCCCAGAACCAGAACTAAACATTGAGAAGCAGCATTCAGCTTCTATGCACCACAAATCTGGAACAAACATCCAGAAAACTGCAAAATAGCTGAAACACTGAGAGCCTTTAAATCCAGACTGAAAACCCACCAGATTAGAGATACTTTTGAAACATAATCAATGCAAAATTAATGATGCGTAATGATGGCACTTGACAAAATGTAATGTTTTAATTCCTGACTGTGTGTTCTATGACTTTGTATTTTTGTGCTTCTATGATGTAAAGCACTTTGAAATGCCTTGTTGCTGAAAGGTGCTACACAAATAAAATGTAACTGACTGATTCATTGTTTTGAGGTTTGGCCTTGTTTAACATTGAACAAAAATAAATTTCAAAACATTTACTTCACCACATTAAAGTGTGAATTACTGTGAAAAATAACTGTGTCTCATTCTGTAATTTTCAATATAACTAAACATGTGCATTTATTTTCATAAAGAAACATTATGCTTTTTAATGTTTGTTTTCTTAAAATTGTGCGTTCGGTACATTTAAATCTGTTATCAGTTCTAAACAGTACATATATTTTTTTTATGCAATTTTAATTAGGAAATAAAGAGGATGTGCTTTTAATGAGCTGAACAAGAAGTGATGCCAGATTCACAGCAGGATATAAAAAAATATATATGAAAACTGAACTTTCTTTTGAAACAACACAAACAGAAACTCACTGCTATGAAGCTGCATTTGCCTACAGTCAGCTAATCTCCCCAGTTAATAAATAAAATACTTTTTTATTCTTTTTGCAACAGAACTACACACGTCCCTGACGACACTGTGGTCTGTGGTTTACTCACTGGTTGACTTTCACCCCAGATTACATGACAACCATTTTATTCATGAGACTTCAGTCCCAGACCTACAGTATGAGTCAGGACAAGTCACAAATCTTTAGAGAGCAGGTCTAAATCAAACCCTGATTCTTTACAGCTTATTTCCATGTAAAAAAAAAAAAAAGCCTTATGTCCTATTTTGTGACTTTAACCGGGGGCACACTTAAGTGCCCCCGGTTAAAGTCATGGATTTGTTGTCATAGATTTAAGAAAAAAAAAAAAAAATAGGTGTTTACACTAGCAGACTACGAACACAACACTATCTCCTCAGTGTCAGCTCCAGTTTTGGTTTTGGCTGCTCCACACATGTAGTCTGTACATAATTCATGCATATTGCAGATGTAAACAATCTGTCTTGTTATCTTTGGAATAAACACTAAGTGGGGAGCGACAAAGTGGAAAAACGTGGCTGCAAAGTGGGGTACTAACTGGCGAAGGGGTGATACATTAGCTGGAAAAGGAAACGGCTCTGTGGTTGATCTGTGGTGAAAGATGCATCTTACTGAAGCCTTATCCAGCAGATTTGCTGTCAGTCACTGTTTATTTTAATATTCAGCTGTTGTGTCTGTAATAAATTAGTCATTTAAATGATCTAGGAAAATGTTTGAAACGTAGAGCCAGCACAGAAAACTAATTTCTCTGATTACCACGGTCAAAATGCTCACCACGTCTCACCAAAACATGAACGTTACAGCAATTGACACACAACCTACCAGTCTCAGTTCTTCTGCTGCTCAGTTAGCAGATACATCGTTCTGTTGTTATAGCTCATATATTAGTGGCTGCTTCCCGTCATGTCTCTTGACAGGATTATTAGGATTCTCTTCATCGCCTCCTGTCAAATTGCTGTGTAAATCTCATGATATTCTGAATTCCTGCTGCTATTATACTACTTTCTGTCTCGTGTGTGGAAAGCCTTCATGCAGCTATGTGTTAGCGCCACCCCACCGTCTTTGCCCTTTTTTAAAAGAAGAAGAAAAAAAAAAGAGAACTCACACCGGCTTTTCAAAATCATACTCTGTAACCAAACATACACACAACACATGAGGTGCATGTTTGTTATTTTAGGCCTTTAAGGGTGCATAGTCCGCTTTAGTCGATCTTTAGTTCATAGCTTCGTTTGGGAGAGGTGTGCATGTGCAATTGAACTCTGATCCACCTAAAAACCTTTGTCTCGGTTTGACTAAAGTGAACTCTGGTGCAGTTCAGATGCATATGTGGATGCAAACAAACTGGAGACCGCTCCAAAAGCAGGAAGTGAGCTATGGCACAGGGCATTGTGGGTACATATCCTACATTTGCTAAAATCTGATGCTACTCCATTTTTGTTTACATTTTGTGAAGAAGGAAGTTCTATTTGTGGGCTGCAAAAACCTATGAATATAACTAACACTTGTAAAATAGAAGATTAAAGATATTATGTAACAATAAATTATTATTATCAGTCTGTCTGGCACAATTTGTTTGTTTTTGTAAAAAATTTAAAATTTGCTTACCGTGTTATAAAAACGTAAGAATGTCTTTCGTAAAAAAACAAATAGGTAAAATTAAGGACGTATGAGGCTTTTCATTTAGGAAACGTTGAATGTGAAATGATTTATAACATAAAACATCCCTGTTTGCCAAGTTCTATTAAAAAAATGGGGCTGCAGATGATAATCAACTAAAGCTGGATCTCTGAAAAGAGACAAAATTCCCATAGCTAGAGTGTAATGCTGGTTGCAACAAAAGTTGAACTTGAAACAAAACAGCTTGTATTTCATTTAGGCTGAAAAATATTCTTTTTACACGTAGCAGTAACAAAGTGATGAATACAGACAAGCCGGTTTCAGCACATACAAACATAGAATGAACTTATGTTAACATCTAGAGAAAGAGAAAGAAGTCCGTAAACAAATGAGCTCATCTAAGAACAGCATCGAGGGGATTTACTGAGTACGGGTGGGTTTATTGGAAAACTTTTGCACACATTGTTAACACAGAAAAACGCTCCACCACTGTAAAGATCAAATCAGGCGAGTGGGAGGAAGTAGAAAGGCAAGTGGGAGCGCAGGAGGGGGAAGTTGGGTTGGAGCAAGATGAAGGTCTTCAGAAGTCAGATAAGAGAGCGCCATCCCTTCGCATTTCCTCATTGGTTTCTCCACCAGGTGGGAATATATCATGTGCCGAGATGACTGTGCTAGGAAGGAGATGGTCTTTGAGTTTACGCCTTCTATTAGTATCATCTGTTAGTTTGATATAAAACGCAAAACCAGATGAGAAAAGAGACGTTACAGGAGTGGGCTTTTTATTTTTTCTGAATCTTTTGCCTCAACTGTGACTGTGTGTGCTTTTATGTTTCTATGTATGTGCAGCAATAGTGTCAAAAAAACCCCACACATTTGTATGTTGCCTCAGTGAGTGACTTAGGAGAGATAATAACGAGAATTATATGTGCATTATGAAACAAAAAAGCGAGTTTGTTCAGAAATTCCCCGTCTCTGTGGGCTGCATGGTGATATAACATGTTCTAAATTTTTCATGTCGGATGAAACGCAATATGTAGGCTTCACACCGCAGCACTGAACCAGATTCACTTTGAAAACAGCAAGCACAGACTCTGTAGCTACTAAAGCAGAGCATTAGCCGGAGTCAGTGACAGAAAACGGACAGTTTTCGCTTTTTGATTATGTTTTCTCATTCTCTAATAAGTCATAGCAATATGTATATTAAAAAAACATGAGCCCAAATATGCAATTATCCTAATCATGCGGTGACATACACGAAAAAAGTCCGTGCTTTGGACTGGCCATCACAAAACCTTGATCTCAGTCCTATAGAAAACGAGATGAACAGTCGCAGCAGCCTACAAAGCTGACTCGCTTACACCAGTTCTGTCAGAAGAAATAAGCCAAAATACTGTCAGGCTATTGTGAGGAGCTTGTTAACTAATGCCAAAAAAAATCCAATTCCACCCAATTCTATAGAAATACAAGTAAAATTCTGAATTTTAAAAGAACGTAAAAGAAAAAAAGATTCTGCAAAACTCTCTCATTATTCTGGCATTTAGCAAATTGAAAGAATTTTTGCAACCACAACTGACCTGAAGCACAACAGCTTTAATGTGATTTAACGTCAGAAACTGAGAAAAAAAAAATGTTGTGTCCTTTTACAAAGTAAATATCTGATTACAGTTCAATTGTTATACCACAAGCATTAAGTCGTAGGGTACGTATCTGAGGGTTGTGGAGTTTGGTCTAGATTTTAAATATATGCAAACCAACCTTCAGCCAAAGCGCCGCTTAAAAGCCGTTATACACTTCGACGCTCATCACCTCAGTGCCACACCCAATGACGCACTGAAGGATCGGCATAGACCCAGACTATTAATGATAGCCTACAACAAACTGAATTTTATTTTTTCTTAGAAGCCCTCTTATTTTCATGGAAAACATAAAACTACACAACACAATGGCATGGGGTTTATTTCTGTCTTAACAATCTGTGTTAAATATGTGTTTATAGAGAAAAAGGCTCAAGACAGAGACCTCAGTAGTATTTGGCATTTTCAGGATAAATTATTATTATTATTATTATTGTCACCCTACAGCCAACATGACCTCATTAATGTTTGTGGAGTTGAACAGGAGTAAAAATCTTTAGCTGAGTTCAACTTGTTTTTGGGAAAATGTTCATGTTGTTGTAGATGTTTCCGAATCGGGTCCAAAGTAATGGGCAGAACATAAACCATGGATATGAAGTTGATATTAAAAAACCAAAACATCTGTTGTGGTTGCTTGTAAAATGTAGCTTGATATTTTATAATATTTATTGAACATACAAAGTATTCAACAATGGCGGACACAGAAAAATTGCCGTATATTTGTAATATTAGTGTCAGGCTGCGGTGACAGCTGCCTGGCAGCCATTGTTCTCATCATACTTGTTTTTAATTAGAATCTGGACAATAATACCAAACTCAGTCTGAAGAGAAAAAGTCAACACTATGCTGAAAATTATGAGTTAAAATATCAAGTTAGGATCCCTGAACTCAGTCTATTTTGATGTAATTACCAAACATTTATTGTGCTACATTTGACCTAAACAGCAACAAAGAGATATAAAAAGTAATGAACAAAAATAAATAAGATATATTTGTTTGAGCAATCATGAAATGTCTGTCTTTCCTCTGCATCGTTGTCATCAAGCTTTGTTAGAAACAAAACAATATTTCAGAGCAACTAATCATGTGAATAAATCACTGACTAATTGAATTTTTGTTCCTGTTGAGCCAGACGTGTGTTTTAGTGTAACAAATTATCATCTTCACTTTCCAATCCAAACATATTTCTCTTTATTTTAGCTGGGGATTTTTAAAATAAACTATAACTCCAAAAAAAAAAAAAAATGCTCACCACATAACCAAATATAAAAAGTCCAAACTCACATGAACGTCTCCTCTGAACAAATCTGAATTAGTTCATGCTGAAAGTGTGAATGTGGTTCTGAATTTTACTTTTAGGCAGCGAACTCTTCTCTCTCCTTCAAATCCAAACTCCTGCGATTATTTGGTGAGTTTAAGGTGGGCTGGAGGCCGACAAGTTTGAAGCAAAGTAGAACAACCGAAAAAACCGAGGGGTATTTATCTATAGTAGGAAGAATAATTGCAGGAATGAAGACCAAGTGGGAATAATTACCGAGTGGGTAGAGCTGAGAAGTAACCTAGATGGAGGCATGTGGGGGAGTTGAGGAGGCTAATCGGACTGATTGGCTGAACAAGTAAGGAAGCAGAGTATGAACAAAACCTCAACTATATTGAAATTCAAGAATGCAATGTCCTGACTCAAAACCAAACTCACATTCTGACATTATGAGAACAGTCTAAACTAAACCCCATTAAATTATTATTATTGCAACTGTGCGGTAAGATCACTACGGCGGTAGCTGGAGGCTTGATGCTTGATGTGCAAAGCGGCACAGTTTAACTCAGGTAGTCCCCAAACCTGTTCCTAACAGCTCACTCTGTTTTGCATGTTTTAGATATTTCCCTGCTAAAGCATATCTGATAATGAATGGTTGCACAAACCCCTCAAGCGCTTACAGAATCCTGTCAGTGACCCATTCCTGTAAAACAGGCAACAGAAAAACATTCAAAATAAAGTTGGATGTTGGGGCAAGAACTGGAGGCCACTGCTAAAGCGGACTAGCTTATTATCTATTGAAATATTAGCCTAGGCTGGGATTGACGTCTCTGTTACCAAGTAAAATTATTTCACTGGGTTTTATCTCCTCCCATTACTTTATGTGAGCTATCCTATTGTTTGATGCACATGCCATAGTTTTACGAAGTTTGTCTTTTGCTAAAGGTAAATAGACGCTAACCAGCCAAGCATAGTTTTACCTTTTAATTTTCAGTAACAGCAAGGCACCCCCTGATTATTGTTCAATCTCTGCTAAATGCACTGATCTTGTAGTGTTGCTGTAGAAACTATTTGTTTAAACATTTTGTGATACGAATCAAAGAAAGTAAAATACATAAAATAGCCTCGAATCTGCAACAGCCTCCAATTGGCATTACAAAAGATGATAGCTCTTGTTAGCACTTCTGTCTGGCTCGTCTTGTTTTCTTCCCCCGTATCTTTTCGCTTTGTTTGTTTGAAAAAATACTGATTGCCTTTCATTGTGCTTCCTGACTGTAGCATTTTGACCTGCCTTAAGGACGTGGCACACCTTTCCGGGTCAGTGAACATGAGCCGCGAGGACACTGCTTGAATGCAGTTATGTTTGGCTTTGTTGAACAAGCAACTTCACCGCAGCCGATTATTTGCTGGTTTGTGAAGAGGAAAAGAAGAAAAGAGTTCAAAAGAAGGGGAAAAATATTGATGTTTTTTTCACTTGAATAGTAGTAAAAAAAAATTCTGTATCCTTGTTGTTCCTTGAAAATAAACGATCCCCCATGGAAAACAGCAAATTTCTCTTCACTGCCATCAAAACTGACGTCGTTCTCAGCAACAGAAAGTCCTAGAGGGACATAACAAAGACATCTTGGTTAAGTGGGAGTGGACTGGGAGTTATGGATTGAACTACTTCTACTTCTGGGATTATTGATCTGTGCTATTGTAAAATCACCTCAACAGCGAATTGATCATATTCAACTTGTGGCTTCACTATTAACCACATGAAACCAAATAGTTCTGCCTCACAAGCTACTCTTTTACGAACATGCAGACATCAAACCACAATCGCTAGGTAGTAAACGACCTAAAAAACCTCCCTATGAAAGTTTATTTGAAGAACTAAAACATTAAGGGATCTCTGACAGGCTGTATTACAAACCGTAATGTAGAGTCAACTTTCCTCCAAAGGGCTTCGCCTGGAAAAACATCCACCATCTTAACCCCAAGTTGGGAGCCTTGATCACTGTGATTGTAGAGGTTGTTGTTTCGAAAGCTCACTTTGCACAGAAAGCTGACATCAAAAGACTGACTGTCCACATGTCAAAGTATCCTTGGGCAAGACTAAACCCAACTCTGACCCCGTTGCTGGTAATGTGTTCATTGGACTGTGAATCTGTACATAAAGAAGGATTAGACCCGCAAGGCTTAGAAAAAAAAAGAACTGGCTGTATTAAAAGTTGCATGAATATGTGTGAATGGGTGACTTTGGTTTGCAGTGAAAAGGGGCTTTAAGTGGTCAGTAACTCAAGAAAAGGCACCATTTAAATTGAGTGTATTTACCCTTTAAAAGAGGCACTATAGTTTGCACTATAGTTTGTTTATTCAGAACTCCTTCATTCAGGAGTTTGTGAATCGGTTCCTGATTTACGTGCTTACCGACTGTGACCTGAAGAGTAGAGGCTTTATTTGTTATTAGTTCAGTCAGAATAATAAAACACAGACATTTCAAACTTTCTGACCATAAGTTGATGTTTGGAAAACCAAAAAAAAAAAAATCTAACCAGTGGCCATCAGGTTTATACTTCTTTTTTTTTCTTCTTCCAGGCAGAAAGAACAAGCAATGTCATTTTCTTGAACATCCTCCACCAGATACCCCCTTTGCTCTTCGTGAGCAGAAGTACCCACCGCCACGACTCAATCTATTCCGGCTTGTAAATTTGGAGATTAGATTTACGTCCGTGTAAAAAATGCGGAGCCAATCAGGAAAGACATCTCAGGGAAGCGACAGTGTCCAAATCTCTCGGCTGCAGTAACACAAACACATAAAACTTTGTAGGAGTTTGTAAACTGAGTGTGAAATTATATTTCTGAATATTAAATATGAATCCATTTCATGCTTTGTGTCTTTTAACAGCCGCCGGTGTCTGTCTCTTCCCTCAGCCTTGCCGTGATTTTTCTACCTTGCCTTTCTGTTTATTTTTTTTTTCCATGTCACCTCTTCTTCCTGTTGTCCATCGCTCTTACTTTATTTTTCCAGTTTGTCAACCTGACACTTTCACTCTATTTTTTTTTTTCTTTTTGCAGTTTATGCATTTGCTTTCTACAGATTCATTTTAGTCTCTGAGTTTTATTGGTGCAACCTTTTCCTTCGTCTTCAGAAACCGTCTCCCCTCACGGTTGTGCTTCTAACGCTGACATTGTTTCTCTACAACCCACATCCACAAGCAGTGTGGAGAATCTTTGCACCGCCATGTGTGTCTCACAGTTCTTTCAATTCAAAAGCTTGCTAAACCCCCTAAATAACCTGTGTGGATGTACTGCAACACTGACAACTGTATAAATACTTCATAATATCACTCGTGCATTTGGCAAAACCCAACACCTTAGCAGTGGAAGTCTGAAGTGAGTGGGTCCCGGTCCCAGGAGGCGTGCTCCATTAGAAGCGAGCCATATGTTGCTTTCTGATGGCAGTTTGTTTTTCTCCGAATCCACAGATGAAGATACGTCCCCAGAGACGAGCAGCTTGTGAGTGTTTGTGAGAGAACGGGGAGCCAGAGAGCGATGGTGTGTGTGGCAAAGCCTCGCCACAGCTGCACCGTTTATCCTGGCCAGCGCGGGGGGAGGGTCACCCAGAGCAGAGCGCAGCGTGTGCCAATGTGCCACAGCTGTGGCCATCTGCACGGTAAACTGGGCTACGTTTTGAAAGCGAGCCACACTCCGAGCGCACATGGGATGCGGTGTGCTGATGTAAGCTACGTGTGCGTACTATTCTTTGAGAGCAAGTCTTCTTGGAGCTTTTTACCACTTTAAGGAGTGAGAACGATCATGAGTTTTGTCTCTTGACTCAGGCGGTTTTAAACATTCGCCACATATTTTCAAGTTGACCTACTGAGTCTGGACTCTGACGTGGCCATTCAAATGATTGGAACGTTTTTGCGGACTCCGCTCCAGACATTTTTTAAAAGTTATTATTGTTTATCTCCGTTCATGTCATCAATTCAGATCAGCTTCCTTGCCCCTTGCTGATGAACAGCATCCATAAGGCACGATGCTGCCACAGCCTTGTTGGTCCTCCGGATGATGTGCAGTGTAAGTTTTCTTTCTGTGATGGATTTCTTCCTGCCACTCATCCATAAACACCAGACTTCAGACTTGTTAGGTTAGTTTTCCTTTTGATTCTTGGCTTCGACTTCAATCAATGCTCTCCTCGCCTGACCTGTGGACGGCCAATTTATTGGTAGATTAAGGCTTGAAATAGTTTACTTTTTAAAAAAAAAAAAAAAGGTTTGAATCATTTCATAACAGAACTGTGTGTTTTTTGAAAACAAAACTCGAAGGCATTCAGATGTAGTACCAAACAGATACTCGAATGTGCAATGTGACTGGTGCTTGTTAGCAGTGACAGTTTTAAATATTGGCCATATGGCTGACCGCTCAGGGCTGCATTAGAGGGTCACCCTCGCTATTTACTGATCTATACTAATGTATGTTTTTAGTTTATAATAAGCAAATAATATTAACGCTGAAGAAAAAACACAAATATGTCCTTTTCCCGAGGACAGAAATGTACTTCTGATGGTTGCAAGCCGTGTCACTAAATGTCAGCGTCATGTCATGACACTAAAAGTCGGGCTCTCCCAGGGCCTTTTACATGTTGAGACAGTCACTGACCTGATGTTGACGTGACCACAGGGCGACAGTCCCACCCTGGAACTTTCTGTGAGGACGGACGGAGTGTTGCGTTCAGCACGACACCTGTCATAAAAAAAACTGATACAGCTCCTGATTCTGCTGTCACTTCCCACACGTTGTTCAGTGGGATTCCTGATCATTTATTCCTGATAATAAAGTATCAGAAGCAAATGATCATTTATTTCTGATCATTTATGACAGTGATTTGATGATCAAGGAGAAAACCTGGAATGGGAAAGGACCGCTGCGTCACTGTGCCGACGTTGTAAAAGAGCACGTCGCTCTTTTTCTTCTGCTCTGACAAGCCGAAGTCGACCATAAAACTAAACAGTCCACGGTTTTGGGAGCCAAACATGAGACTGATAAACTGTAAAACACTCACCAAAAATAACATAACCTTTCTCTGTACAATTTAAGCAAAAGACAAACAAGCTTGCTGGGGGGAAAGAGGATGTGAAATACAAAAAAAATAAAATAATAATTGCCATAAACTGGTTGCAGTTTGCATAGGTGGGCATACCATAATAAACTCTTTTTTTTTTTTTTGCTAAAGCCTATTTGATTAAGTTTTTAGTAGATTTCAAATATTCTTCAAATATGACAGGCTGAGAGGACGTCCCGTTTCCACAGCCCTCTTCAGATGATCCCACTCTGGCTTTAACAATCCAAAACCATTTTTATTCTGCCGCACTGTAGTGTGATGCTAAAAATAAAACCTCTTTTTTCCTTTAGCTGTCTAACGGCACGTCAAAACTGACTGTCGTTTCGAAATATCATGGTCTTATCCACTCGACTAAAACTCCAGATCCATTTGAGAAACTTCAAGCTGCTGCTAGCACATTTTTCTGTGGGTGTGGGTATTCTAAAAGTTCAAGTGTGGTTGCATAAGAGAGATTTGTATTTTGATTCCCTTCAAGCTCTGGAGAAAAGTGTGAAATGAGTTGATGTAAAATCAAGTTGAAGATTCTGAAAAGAACTATTCTTTTCCTGAAGTTTACAATTGCTTAGCATTATATTTATAATAATAATTTAAAAAAAAAAAAAAAAACGAAAGCAGCGCTTTCAAACTGAGTTTCATGTAAACCTGAGGCTCCACTTTGGATGTTCATACACTAATTTCACAGGCATTTCCCCCAAACATTTACCATCTCTCTCCATGCATAGCCCAGCCAGGATCGGACGTGAAGTCTGACTGTAATTTAGTGGGAGACGTGTTGACTGGGGAGACGTGTTAACTGGGGGACTTCAAGTGTACGACGCAGGAAATTGTGTCGCCTCCAGAGAGTGAGCATCCCTCTAAATTTCCTATGCAAAAAAAGGAAAAGGGGAAAAATAAGGGAAGCAAATGTAGGGAGACTCATATAATATGAATTTGCGCTGACATTTTAGACTTGACAAAAGAGTGCCGGAGCAGCTTTGCCTCATTCTGTCTTTATAAGTGGTGACCTCTATTACTATTCATGCGCTAAATTCACTGTACACAAATACAATTTCCAGTCTCAGGGACAGCTTTTACTCTATTATACCTGACAGAAGGGGTCTCGCTTTGTCTGTTTTGTGTGACATTAAAGACGGACTGACCTTACCCAGAGCTGCTACTGTGAATGGTACACATATTAAATCCAGAATTCACAGAAAATCTGCATATTTTCTTAACATACTGCTTCACAGAATGTAAAAATAAGTAAATGCAACCTTGTCGACCACATGCTCTGCAATATTTTTTTTTTTCTGAGTACATATGCTTTAAACATCAATATATTATTTATGTATTACGCATTTGTTTCCTGCATAGTGTAAGTGAAGCTTGCCGTCCGTGTTCGTGCGCTCTTTTTTTTTGTCCCCACACATACACACAGCCTTTCAAGTCACTCGGCCGGTCTTGTTCCCCAAAGTCATTATCTGTCTGATCAAGAGTTAGATTGAAAAAAAGACCATGTGTGTTTAACCCTTGAGAGGGTAACAGAGGATAAAGGACCGGCCATGCCGTGTGCATCAGCGGGGATGACAGGGTTAGGTCGCGGCGTACTGGATGTGCAAGCACAGCCGAAGTGACAGCTGGAACCTCCGTTCAGCCTCAGCTGCCCTTTGCTGGAATGCTGGAGATCTGCTTTCCCTCACATGCTCTCAGTTTATTATCTGGCTCTTTTCCACTCAAACATTAACAGTCAAACAAAATCACCGACAGTCCTGCCGCCGAAACACAAAAAATTTATTCCACGATGCCAAGAAAAAGAACCAAAACCCCTCGCTATTTTTTATGTATATATATATATATATATATATATATATATATATATATATA
>CAEGAE010101191.1:0-13611 GCA_903067095.1 Girardinus metallicus | reverse complement strand
AAATAGATAGGCTATTTGTGAGCCTGCCTCTTTATTATTACATTGAATTAATTTCAGATTTTTGTATAACTTTTCTTTAAGTTAACAAAGTGAGCTATTATTGTTACAGGTTAATTTTCTAAACTACAGAAAAGTAACTGTTAGAGAAGCTCAAATGTGAAAAATTGGACTGATGTTGATATACGATAGTAACACTGCTGTTATGTTAGATTTACCAATGCTTTATTTTATCCTTTTTTTATCCGATTAACCCGATTAATTGTAAGAATAATGGATAGATTACTCGATTACTAAAATATTTGTTTACAACAGCCCTATTTGAGTATAAATAAATGTGTCAGGGATTTGACAAAAATAATTCTTATAATGGAAAGATTATAACCTGTAATTATTTTTGAAAATTTTCTGAATTTTTCAGTATGAAGAATTCATACCTAAATTCATTTCAAAATTTTCCATACTGAAGAATATTCTAAAATGCCAAAAAAAAAAAAAATGCATCAATGGCAGAATGCCTAACAAATTAAAGATTTTTATGTCAGTTTAAAAGAGACGTGCATTTACCAATGCATTGGTAAAAAAAGCAAGCACAAAGACATGGTAAACAACTTAATTTTAAAAGGTAAAGAAAAACCGAAGGCTGGATGCAAATAGTAATGGTTTTAATTCCGTTTTAGTTCTACTTCCCGTTACGGAAGAATTCCAGGAGAGCTATAAATATGCAGTAGATTACCTAAAGACAAAAATAAATCAAAGCAAGCAGCAACCACATCCTGCCAGTTACCAAACTCAAATGATTAACTGTGATCACTGCCCGTCAACACACAGAGTACAGATCAAGGTGGCTACATATACATATTATAATATTAAACCTGGAGTCAAGCAGCAAAGTAGAATTTACTATGAATTAGCACGCATAAATGTACATGGAATATTAATTTGGTAGACATATGATTTTTTATTTGTATCTTAACATAAATGATTTTGCTCATCTATATCGTCAATAACCAACAAACAAGAACATCTTTAAGAAAAATCAGTAGTGGTATGTGTATATTTCTGAGCCTGTGTGCAAAATCTGGGAGTAATTTCAGTTTTAGTTTCGAAAATGTTTACGTTTTTAGTTGAATAATCATTCTATCCTATAAAAAGCAATTCAAATCGATTATTAAAAGTTTTGGAAGATGCTCATGTGGAAAATGAATCCCTGAAAACATTTAATTCCATCTCTGTAGTGAGCAATTTTCATGAAACACCCAAAGGACTGACATGTCTACAAGCAACAACATAGAAAAACAACAAGAATATGTACTTTGTCTAAAAAGCAAAATGGAAAGTACTTCAGTAATAAATAGCTTTCCTACCTCGCCTAAATGAGGATTAGGATTAAATCCACACAGATTGCACACGTTCTTCTTGCACTCAGTGCACACACTGTAGTTGGGGGCGTCTGATGATCCAACGTTGAGCTCCAAGTTACAGAGAGGGCAGTTTCCCTTGGCAACTGAAGTTTCAGACCGAGCAGACTCAGCCGCTGTGGACTTCTCTTCCTGCTCTGCAGCTGTGTGTCTGGGGGGCTTTCTGGACCCGGCAGGCGGGGTGTCCGGAGCAGAGTCGGAATCCGGTGGAGATCCAGGTGCAGAGAAAGGAGAGTCAGGAGGAGAACCTGGTCCAGAGTCAGGTGACCCAGGCGGAGACTCAGGTGCTTTGGTTTCCTCTCCAGAGACAAGAGTGGTGGCTGAGCTCAGAAGTGATGAGCCAAAACTGAACATTTGAGATGCAGCAGCAGGAGGCTTTGCTGACTCCGTCAGCCCTCCCAGACCCCCAAACAGCTTTCCAGCCACGGATTCTTCTTGTTTTGGCGCAGCCTGTGTGGGAGGCTTTGATGACTCCATCAATCCACCAAACCCACTGAATAGTTTCCCCGTAACCGACTCCGCCGCTTGTGCAGCCGCTGTGGGGGGTTTAGTCGAATCTGTCAGCCCTCCTAAGCTGATGCTGCCCAAACCCCCAAAGAAACTAGATTCTTGTTTGGCTTTAGCTGGAGACTGCTGAGGACTGGACTTCTGCTGAATGGGACGCCCTGTTTTGGGGTCAATCTTGGGCGACCCTGCCAATGAGGAGCCTGGAGAAAGGGGTCCAGGAGATGAGGAACCTGGGGATTTCTGCCTTGGTGTTGTTGGCGGCGTCAGCCCTTGGTCGGAGGTGCTCTGCTGCTTTATCAGCAGCTTTCCAGGCTTGCCACCTCGCTGAGGTGAGGGTGGGCCAGAGCCTTGCATCGGCTTTGACATGCCAGGAGGATCCATGCCTCCCATTGCTCGCTGCATCTGACAGTTCAGGCAAAGCCACTCTTTACCCTGCAAATGAAAAGAAGACAAGTCAGATGTTGTGGTTTTTGTGACCATTGTTCATTAGTAGCTGGACAAGACAATGGGCAGGAAGAGTGAAACACCAATTGCACAGGATCAGGAATCAAAACCTGGGATAGCTGCATCGAGCACCATAACCCTCTTATATAGAGGGTCTGGTGTACAACATGTAACCATGATAAGTTAGATATAATAGAATCACATTTTTAAAAACTGCTGTGAGAGGAAATGGTGTGTTCATGTTTACACACTGCCTTGCAAACCTATTCATATATCTTTTCTAAAGAACAGCTTCTCAGCTATCAACCCCTGCTGCAGTTTGGAGGAGCTTGATCAACATCACTGTCTATAGGGACCCATCACTACACGCTGTGACAATCTCGCTCCACGACTGGCTGAAGACCTCGACAGCTTCTTCTGCAAGTTTTAAATCCACTCATTTGCACCTCTAACCCATTTACCTACACCCCACTCTCACACAAAAGATGACTACATGGACCCTTGTACCAACAACTCCACAACTTGCTCCGCTCCCCCCCTCTGACTTCCTGTCTGCACTGAGAAAGGTGTGAACAGGCTTTTTCAGCGTTACAAGACCAGGAAAGCTTTCCTGATTCTGCCAGAAAGCCGGCGCTGACCAACTCGCTCACATCCTCAGATTCAACAAGTCTGTGGAGCTGTGTGAGGTTCCCTCAATCATCCCGGTCCCCAAGAAACAAACCACAACATAATTAAACGTCTACAGGCTTGTCACATTGATGTTTGTGGTCATAAAATTCCTTGAACGACAGGCTTTGAAGGTTAGCCAGAAAGTTACCACTTGTGGCTCCAAAAACTCATTTTAAGACACGAGGTGATTGCTCATTTGAACTCGTAATATCTATAAATTGTGGAATTCCCTAATATTCTCCTTACCCCGATTAATGTCAGTTGAAGGTGTTTTTTTAAGCAGGCATTTAGTTAGTCAGTTACAAACTACCAATTACTATGTTTATTGACTTTTAGATTTTTATTGCGTTCCATCTGTGTTTCGTTTTCACCGTAAATCTTTATGTGACATTCCACTCGGTGAAAAGTGCTTTATAAATACAGCTCACTTATGAAATCAGAGTTTCCAATTATGTTTGATTCCGTCGTTAAGCAACAAATTTCCATCTTCAAAAAAACATAATCCAAAATTCGCAACAGATGCGTAATTAATCAGAACAGCAGTTGGTTGTTCTAGTAAATATTAGTGCTAAAATAGGTTGGCGTTCATAGTGTTTACCGTTACAGACCCAAACACCTGTCTCAAAAAAAAAATAATGGAGGCCAGAGCCTTTTGTTTATTGTTTGGCTATCTCTTTTGGTTTCCACAGCGTGCCAAGCACAGTGTTGAAAGAGCCGGCTGTTGATGGTTTGATCACCATCTAGAAAAAGAACAATGCATGCATACCTATTTGCTACTCGTATGTTGGTGTGTTTGACATTTTAAAAGGCAAAAGAAAAAAAAAAAGAATGTCCTTGTTGATCCACACAGAAGAATTTCTTTAAGAATTGTTCTACAAAAGCAGGTTTCCTCCTGACCAACCAGCATTTACAGTTCATGTGTGAGTGAATGTCGTCACTTGCTGGCAGAGTTCCTTCCTGTGGCCATGATATGAGTCACCTTGATCAACATTCCCCAAGTCCATATGGTCACTCTGTTTCTCAGATCATGTGTGTTGCTCTTGTAAGCGACATGTCCTCTTTTGAATCAGGGAGGACCAATATACTGGACTCTGCTGTGGTTTCAAAATGAGCATCGTAACCAGTTTTTATTTGAATGATCCGTTTGTACAATTTGCACCAATCAGGCTTTTTTTTTTTACTTGCTCTTACTGAATTTATTTTTCCTTTGAGGTCTGACTGAATCTGATTTTTTTCCCCATTCTAACACTGGGGAAAAATAAATACAAAAAAATAAAAACGTGTCCACAACTGAGATTTCAATTTTGAAATAAAAAAATAAATTAAAGATTATTGCCCTTCATGTGTAAAAGTTATTTCTAACCTTTCAGAAAACTCAAAAGAGCTGAACTACACACACTTTCAGGTGTTTAACACTTGAAGCAGCGACAATTAAGGAAAAATATTCAAATTCCAGTCTCTGGTCAATGTTTTTTTGTATGTGTGTGTCTTTAATATATTTCTTTCATTTTTTTACATTATTTTCTAACTAGGTATTTTCTAACAATGATGATTATCATAAAAAATGACTGTAGATATGTGTACATATTGTTCCTTTATATTCATTATCTTACCTCAAAGTTTTGTTTCTTTATGTCTGAATACTGTGAGTGATTGAAGACCAGTCAAATTCATTGTTTGTTCACTCAATATTGGCAAATAAATATGATTCATAATCTGATAAAGCTTGAATCAAAATGATACATTTTGTACTTATTCTTGCTGTTTAGCAGGTAATGCAAACAGCAACGTCAGTGCATGATTAATATTTTTTCCTTTTGTTCAAAGAGAAATGCCAGAATAAAATCAATGCCTTTTCTACATGCATGGCATTGCTCACTCCTGTGTATAATCCATTATGAAATCTGTTGTGGTGTTATCTGTGACCTTTTGAGAACTGGAAAGGTCCCGGCTAAACATGTAGACAAAAATTATAAAATTATCTCACTTTAGCTCATTGGTTCGGACATCATTAACCATTTGAATTTATTTATTTTTTTATTTAAAGAAAAATACAACTACAGCAAAAGAAAGAAAAGTTGTCAGGGTCTTACCGCTGAGTCTGGTGGGCTGAAGCCACACAGGCTGCAGACCTGGTTCTTGCACTCAGTGCAGGTGTTGTAATTGGGTGGCTCCTTAGATCCAGTGTTGAGCTGGGTGGTTTTACACAGCGGACAGAGCCCACCTGCAGGCTCTCCAGCTGCCTGCTGCCTGGAGGCCCCTAAACCCGTTGCTGGCATGGGGCCTTGGTGCCCTTGAGCTTTTGGTCCAGGTTTTCCAGGTCCTTGTTGTGGTGGGCCACCTTTTTGCTGCTGAGCTCCACCCTGAGCTGGTCTAGGTGCTGGCTGCCCTTGACTTTGCCTGGGTGCCTGTTCAGGGGGTCCTTGATCTGATTTGGGCCCCTGACTTTGCCTTGGTCCTGGGCCAGGAGGACCTTGACCAGATTTCGGCCCCTGACCAGGTGGTCCTTGCCCTGAAGGACCTGATTTCGGTCCCTGACCAGGTGGTCCTTGCCCTGAAGGACCTGATTTCGGTCCCTGACCAGGTGGTCCTTGCCCTGAAGGACCTGATTTCGGTCCCTGACCAGGTGGTCCTTGCCCTGAAGGACCTGATTTCGGCCCCTGACCAGGTGGTCCTTGCCCTGAAGGACCTGATTTCGGTCCCTGACCAGGTGGTCCTTGCCCTGAAGGACCCGATTTCGGTCCCTGACCGGGTGCACCCTGACCTTGCCTTGGTGCCTGTCCAAGGGGGCCTTGACCTGGCTTTGGGGGTCCTGCCTGCTGTGGTCCCTTTGGTCCCTGACCCTGCTGGGGGCCCTTCCCCGATGGCTTCCCTCCCTGCTTGTTCTCCACTTTTGCCGTCGCATCGCCCTCCTCCTCGTCCCCGAACAGTCCAAACTTGGGGATGTTGACGGCGTCGCCCATAGATGTGATGGAGGACGTCATTGACGACACGGCGCTGAGGGGATTGGCCCCACTGAGGAAGCTGGAGCCAAACATGCCAGACGATTTAGTCTCCGGACCTTTTGGCTCCTGCCGGAATCTGGATTCAAAGAGGCTTAAGGACGAGGGGCTGCGGCCTGGTGTGGGTCTGCCAGCTGGACCCTGGTTGAAGGCGTCTACAGTTCGACTTTTACTTAGACCTGCAGGGCCCCTGGAGGCTCCGACCTGCTGGTGAGCATCAGATTCTGAAGGTCTGAAAAAAATAGAAACAAAACGATCCTTGTTATATTTACAAGTAAAAGAACCCAATAAAAGAAATGCAAACAACACGCAACTAAAACAGGTCGATAGTGCTGCTGGTTAAAATTTCATATCTGACATTACAATATTTCACATTTAAATTTCATTAAAAGGAACAGCAATTTGTTAGTCATGTCTGTTTCTGCTGACTCATTCACACTTACCATGACAACAAGTCCCATCCTCTAAAACTACACTCAATATTAAACTGATAAGCAGAAAATACAACAATTTCTTATTTAATTATCAGAGATATGACCAGTTTGTATGGTGCCTTGCAGACGTATCCAAAGCCCTTAAATTTTTTTTATTTTTTTTTTTACTCTTAGTCTTGTTCTAACCTCTAACTTTATTCTCACTAGGATTTTTCTTTTGCTGGAACACAAAGTAGTGCAATTAAATGAAAAGAATTAATCTACAACATTCAAAGGAAAAATAAATATTTGTATTCACCCCAATTTACCCATAAATAAAATTTCATCCAAAAATCACCCAGATACAAATATAAATCCACTTGTTCTCATAAGGCCTCGAAAATGTTTTAGGGAACAAACAGCTGACAGAAACACAAATACTGGTGAATGACATGGAGTGTGGATAGTAGACAGAGACTGAGCAGCAAGTCGGCTGTGGCTTGCATGTTAGGACAAAGTGAAAGGGCCTGTAAACCCAACCTGCACACAGAATGCAGCACATGCCAAGTGGTAGAGGAACTTTAGAGAAGTGCATCAGTGGAAACTAATGGACCAATTGGCTGCCATTGATTAAAGCATGACGGTGTTTATGTTTATGACACACACTTGCATTGGTTTCTGCTGTAGTGAAGGTCCTTGGATGCTGTGGCGTAATTAAAATATTCTCAGGCAGTAACATTTAATGTTGCAATGAATATAATATCAGATTATTTTCATAGCAGACATGAGTAATATGTCACTGTAAAGGGTAGCAGCCGAACAAAGGAGGGCTGGTCAGAATGGTGAGTGAACATTGGGCGTGTTTAGGGTCCCTGCTAGCGTGGGGGCTCTGAGAGTCTTCTGACCGAATGAATGACCAGTTGCAGGTTACCTACACAAATGATTATCCTTAGGCTAAGTTTAATACTTGTAACATTCAACATTCCTGGAACATTCAATTCAATGTGAAACAGTTAAATTCAGCAAAAATATTTAGGAAATATATTAATCACTAAAAGTTTAATTAAATATCCATTGAATATACATTTAATATGCAGCCCTGCACAGATAACCAGAGTCGTAGGATTTCTTGTATTATATAGAGAGCATGAATTAAAACAGCATTTAAAGGCTTTGTTAAGTATAACAGTACACTGGTTACTACGCAAGTAGTCAATTACTAAGCAAAGAACACTGTACAATCTACTGAGTTAATGAAAAGGAACACTGAATTTTGAGTGAATTACACAGAAATGTTTTTAATTTGATGACTACGAAGTGTCTGAGTAATGACACAATTAGATGAATAGCAATATAAGAAGATGGTCTGTGGTAAATTACGCTCATCTTGTTTCAATATGTCATATTTGTTTAATACTTCAGTTTTGTTCAGTTTTTGAAAATACGTATATTATAAGAAAACTATCTGGATGCAAGTCAGAGCGACTGTCGTTTGCTAACTTAATTTTAAATGTTTGCTAGACGCACACAGGCACTTAATGAAAATCAACAAATGAGGAAGCTTTTACTTGCAGGTGAATCTATTGAGAATCATTGCACAGAATTAAAATGTACTTTGTGTAACATTACCATGACGATTAGTCCTTTTCACAAATACACACGAGTGTGTACAAGCTTAGGGGCAACGTAAATCATTTACTCAAATGGTCTACACTTAACAGTTTATCTTCACCTCTGATTAAATAAGCTGAATTTTCTTCGCAACGCTTGAGTCCGGATTGCCATGTGGTCTTTAAAGTGCAAGTCTAAGCCAAGTCTGAAATCGTTTGTATGACAAACATGCTACTAAGTGTTTTTGTTTTCAGTCAAGAAATGTATTTAAAAAAAAAATAAAAATAGGCAACTTTACTAATTACTAAAAATAATTCAAATCAATTGCCTTATGTGATTTATGTGCTCATGGGAACTTGTTTTTGGACAAGTTCATCCTAAATAATTGGACAGACTGAATATTAAATTATGTTATACATACATACATAAAATCTAAAGAACTCTAATTGATTTAATGGAAAATGTTGGCATGTAGCTTTAGTTGCAACTCAAGTTGCACACTAATTCCCCATCACTGCATATAAAAGCTTTTTTTCTGTGTTTGGCATGTAAATGCAGCATTATTCATATCTCCTCCTACCCCTGTCTTTACGGTTCAGTTTGCAGAAGGCAAAAAATACAAAACAGCAGAATTACAAAATAATAACAATAATAATGAAAACAGAAAAAAAAAAAAAAAAAGAGAAAACATGGACAATATGAATGGGCTCAAATGTTATGTGTGGTGGCCCTACAACGAAATTCTGCTTGGGGCCTCATAAAACCTTGGGCAGGCTCTGTCGACAAAACAATAATTGGCGTCAAAAGCGCCGCAGTGAGTATTTTCAGCACCACGGACAGCACCAAGCCTGTTTCCTAGACGGCACAAGATGTAGCAGAGATTCAACACGGAAAAAAAAGCACCACCACAGAATTCGTCTGGGAATCACAATCAAAATAAAATAAATTAACGTTTCTGTTCTATTTATAGTCATATTAATATTGATGCACCCCTCCCCCCAATCTCTAGCCCGATATAAATAACATTTTTCCCCCAGTTAGAGACAGTTAGCACAGCGGCCCATTACTTCATCCGAAACGCACAGAGATGCATCTTCTGGCTAAATGACTTCATTGTAAATACCACCAACAAATGTTTGCAGGGTTTTCTTTTTATTATCAAAATGTACTAAGATAAATATAAAACGTATTCACGATATTTACCATCAAATAATGGTTGCATATATATGTAGTTAAGTGTTAAAATGTTCAAAATGCAAAATTACTAAAAATTAAAAAAAAGAAGAAGAAGAAGAAAAAACATTGGGCACGACAAATTTCCTTTCCCAGCAGGCATTTCGACCATTTCTCACAAATAGGCTACTGGAGGTGTGTCTCCTCGCTGATTTCACACAGAACGGCCGATCGAATCGGCGGTGTAAATGACTCGAGTGTATTCATTTACACCGCCACGAGCTGCAACTTTGCCCACTTTACAGCCAATTTTGTGGATTCAGCCATTAAAAAAAACAAAAACATTTTACCAGAGACTCCCATCACTCCTCCTCACAATGAACTCGAGGAACAAACTGGGGTTTCTTGTGCGATTTGTGGCATTGAAATAGGTGGAAATGGGACTCTCCGCCTCCTTATTGCATATTTCTTAACAACCACAGACACACACACGCACGCAGACATCCGCTCGGGCCTCTCACACACAAAACGCTTGGTCCGTTTAGACATTTGGAGAGCACTGAATGATGCCGTTTGAAATCCCTGCCTTCGTGCAGCTGCCGGAGCTCCAGGTTGCCTGCCCTGCGCCCTTGACATCGCCGCGGCCAGTTGCCTCCTCTCATCCTCGCTTAGCTCGCTCAGGTTGACCGGAGTGCCATCAGAGATCCGGACGAAGCCGCCCTTTCCGTCAGGTGCCAGCCCCTCCGGCAGACCAGACGGCGGCCCTTCGCCTCCTTCCAGGCTCGCTTCGTTCCCCATGATCGACCCCTCCCGTTCCCCCCAGTTCTCAGATCAATCCGACACCCGTCTTTTTTTTTTAATATTATTATTTATCTTCGAAGACGGTGATCCTTCGAGTATCGAAGCATGACGGATTGTTTAGATTTCTGCAGTTATTTCCCTGTCCAGTCGCGCTTCTCCATTTCCTACGTTTCTCGTTGTTTTTCTGTACCTCGCATCTCTCCAGCTTCAAACCACAGTTGCCACAGTTTTCCGCGAGGGGGGTCTTCGTTTTACTACTGCTAACAACCACTGAGCAACTTCCGGAATATGATTACAAAAATAAAATACTTTTTTTTTTTTTTTTGTTCCTGGCATTGTTTTCGCCATTATCGTTATTAATAAATTCACACCAGCCTTGACCAACACAAATATGAACTTTTTAATCCAAATACTTTGAAAGAAAAAAAAAAACCTACATTTTATTGCCTGACATTTTCAGTAATATTTTACTATTTCATGCTTTATTTTATTCCATCGCAATTGAAATACATACTGTTTTAACTTCAATTTTCTAATAATATTACCAACCCCAAATAATAATAATAATAGCTCTTATTAATTATTATTATTATTATTATTATTATTATTATTATTATTATTATTATTATTATTATATTTTTTGACAAATGAGGTGTTACATAAATTACAGGTAAGATTTTTTTTTGCGGTGCTTTTATATTTATCCACAGTGGAAATATATTTTATTAGTCAACATTAAGTGCTTTAAGTTGAAAAAAAACAAAAAAACAACTTCCGCTCTTCTCTGAAGAACTCCAGTTAACTTAACGGATGTTCTCCAAACGTATCCTGACCAACCACGCATGCTCCACCTCGCAAGTGATCCTAAGACATCAGTGAACGGAAATGTGCTTAAAGGCGACCATCACTGCTACATTTAGGTTAACTGTGAAATCCAGAGTGAGAATTAAACAAACAAACAAACAAACAAAAAAAAGTCACAATCCTCAAAATACAAAAACTGTGCCATGTTCAGTCAGCAGAGAGCAAATGCAAATATTAATTTGGGGTCAAGAAACCAGGGCCCCTTGGAGATCATAGTTGTGTGATTGCACGTTTTCTTTGAGAAAAAAAAAAAAAAAAAAGCTTGAAGCAAAACAACAAGGTCAGGCATCATGATTTCAAAACGTCCAAATCTAATTTTAGTGGAGTCTGCCATCATGAAATATTCAAAAACACATAAGACATCTCCAAAGGCCTACAGATGACTCAGATTGAATAATCTACTTTCTGTACGCAGCTATTATCTCTAGAGCCTTTCTGTTAGATAAATAAATATGTTGTATATTGGCAGAAATATGTGAGGAAATCAGTTTTCACTCGTTGAAACGCAACAATGATTTCTTTATCTCCTCTTCTCTCTTTTATGAAGATTTGATAGCTTGGGTTTTGTGAAGGAACGCCGCAAAGGATCAACCGGTCTCAAAATAGGCTCCAGAACGTCCCATCTTCAAAAAGACAACCCAGTTTAGATGCCGACGTGAACTCGTAACCAGTCATCATCCCGCATGGCACAAATCAGACCTACAGCATATTTATTTAGGTCTACTGCTGTGGGAATATGCACAAGCAGGAAGCAGATACAGCATCGAGGATATTAAAACCTGTCGGCTGTGCTCTACATCAACAGGAAGTGTAGCAATACGACAGCAAGTGCTCATTTGCTGTGTTGCTCCGTAGGAGCTGTTGGGCAGATGTGTCCTCATTGGAACAAACTCTCGGCTCCCCCAGGCACCTGGACAGGAAGCTCCGGAGTACAAGCGTGTGACAGTATAGATCATTTGAACTCAATTTTAGATGTGATGACAGAAACCAAAAGTGTGATGCTAGATATCTCGCAATCACTGGGTATCTCTAGCTTGTAATAACCACGGCGTCCTTGTGAATCATTTTGTTGTGGCACTTCTGATGCAGCGCCGGAGGTTGTTCAGAGACTGACTGCATATTTAGATCACAACCAGGCCCTGAAAATAGGTAGCTATGTTTCGTCTTTTCAGATCCAAGAGAATGTTATTTAACTCTACCAATATGTATCCATATGCAATTATATGTTCTCTGACTTAAATTTTTGGGCTATTCTACAAATTAACATAGCACATGATATATATATATATATATATGTATGTATATATATATATAAATAATAGTGACCATTACACTTCTAAGCTTTCCAGAATCCCTAATACTTATATTTCATTCTTTTGCCATTTTCATTTTTTAAGTCAATTAAAATTTTCTCATCCCACCTCCATCTCCTTGACCTTCCTATGCAAAGGCATGACTCATTTTCTTTTTTTACAGTCATCTACTTCGCATTTTTCCTTCTATAGCCCACAGTGTATCTACATGTGTAGGCACGCAATTCGTGACTGTCTTCAGTGATAAATGATGGAAGCGTAATGATCTCTTTTTTGCCTACTTACTAGGAAGAGCACTTTCTAATTTTCTGTTCTGTGAGGGCGGATAAGCAGCCTATGTATGGATGCTCTTCTTGTGTGCGCGCGTAGGTACAACCAATACACCCCCATGTTCACGCGACACAGATATTCACTCATAAAAAGCAAGAACGCCCTTCCAAACAGAGACAAAACATAAATAGGAGACGTGTGTTACAACCAAGCAATATGATTACTGCAAGTTCAGATTTACGCAATATTCTCATGTAAAGCTAAATATATTTTTACCTTAATTAGTGTTATGGTTACACTGCTATTTTCTATGCATTAAAACTAACAATATTTTTTTACTTTTTTCAATAGAATGTTGAAAAAGTGTTTACCTGGATCAGCTCATCACATGTAGTTAGGTTTTATTCAGAGTATTCATGTCACATGAACTTGTTCTACATCACAACTACAAGCTGTCATGTATTGTAGTGGTGCATAATTGTGAGATTACCTATAACTCAAATATTACTGAGAATCGAGAGAATTTAGAAGTCACCAAGCTAAGCAAACTTTTCAGAAAGCAAATCGGGAGCCAATGGATAAATCTGAGGAGGAGTTACCAAAAGTGACTGACTACTTTAAGAGGTGATTAGCAAAACAAGGGCAGGTGAGACTAATCAGCAGAAGCAGAGCAGGTGGGGCAGGGTCTGAACACAAGAGCTAAGGGAATATCACTGGTTATTACATAACACAAGTTCTAACTCGATCAAAATCTCAAGAGTAATACTGAAACCTAAACTGATATTTTATGGCCTAATTATGTGTTCTGGAGCATTGAAGCTTGTATTGGAAAAAAAAAGAAAAAGGGGGTTCATTTCTGGAAGGTTTTCAACGCAGTCCTCTGTAGTGACATCTTGTGGCCAAAAATATTAAAAGCAGCTCAATTTAAAATCAGCTGGTATATCATGATTGTCCACTCTACAGGCTTGGATTGTTAGCTTCTGTATAGCTTGATAGCCTGTAGTGCTTTGTACAAAGCACTACAATGTATGTTACGTTGTAGCGCTTCAAATCAAATCAAATCAAATCAAATTTTATTTGTATAGCACATTTCAGCAACAAGGCATTTCAAAGTGCTTTACATCAT
>CAEGAE010101189.1:0-12428 GCA_903067095.1 Girardinus metallicus | reverse complement strand
CTGGAACCCCGGCGGTGCCCACGAGGCCTTCGCGTGCTTCGCTGCGAGGGCCTCCAACGCCGCTTGCGGCTTTAATTTGATGTTATGTCTCAGCAAGACAACCACGAGACTGTTAATTCTTTTGTATGTGAGCAAACAATTTAAATAAATAGAGTGCACATTGCATTTTAATAAAATACTGTTTATTGCATAGAGCAACAGTTTATTGTAGGTCATTTATTTAGTTACAACCACAGCATTTGTTTCAGTTACAAAGAATAGAAAAAAATAATTAAAAGCTATCAAGTAGTTTAAGTGCAAAATACAAGTTTTGTGTTTTTTACAGCTAAAGATTTAAATCAACTTAAAGAAGATCAAAATATGGTTTTTTAGGAGATAGTCTGAGTTTCAATTATTTCCATTGATTTGGATCTTGAGTGATTGAACCCAGTCGTGCGGATATCCTCAGCCATCGCCTCCTCAAACCTTGACATCACACAGCGCTTCAGCGTTCGCTTGAAGTCATTGCCGATGAACACGTAGAGAATGGGGGAGATGAAGGCATTAGCTGCTGCCAGGGTGGCCCCCACTTTTAGTCCAGCCACAAGCACATCTACCCTGTGATTTTGAACGTTAATTTCCATGAGAACAAAGGTATGGTAGGGGACCCAGCAGAAGAAAAACGACAGGATGAGCGCCACCATGATCTTATACGGCCTTTTAGATCGAATGGTTGAGCCTCTCAGCTTCACACCGATCACCACGCAGCTGAACACAATAATCGAGAAAGGAACAAGAAATCCACAGAAGAACCGACTCAGTACCACGGCCTCTTGTCTGAAATTGGAGTTGTAATTCAACTGGCACTTGGTGACGGATTCTTGGACTGCAGTGGTTCTAAAAATTGCTGAAGGAAGTGTTAGGAGTCCAGCGAGAAGCCACATCGCGGCGACTGCTCCGTATGCTTTGTGCACCGTTCGGTGGTTGTTTGCCCACACAGGAAACAAAACAAGGACACAACGGTCAGCGCTGATTAAGACCAACAGAAACACACTACTGTACATGTTGAGAAACAAAGCAGAGGAGGTCAACTTGCACAAAACCTGCCCAAAAGGCCAGTTGGAGGTCAGCACGTAAAAAACTTCAAAGGGCAAAAAGATACAAAAAAACAAGTCCGAAAGGGCCAGGCTGATGTACCAGGTGGTGATGACCGTTCTTTTCATTTTACGCCCACAGATCCATATCACTACAGCGTTCCCTATCAGACCAAAAAATGATATGAAGATGTTGACCACTGCAAGAACAAGGGTCAGGGAGGACTGAGAGCTGTCTGATTGTTGCAGGACTTTCCTAGTTTCATTGTTTGGAGTGTAATCATCATATTCAATGTAATCCAATTCCATTGTTAGCTTTCCTAAAAGAAAAAAATATACATAACATTCCTCATAAACATGGTCATACAGACAACAGTGAAAATAAACAACAACTGTAATCCAAAGTGTAACATAAAGTAGATAAAGTTAAATACTTACTTCTGGTGTGGATGTAAAAACAGAGCTTAACATCTCCCTTCCGTAGTTCTCTTGTGCTGAATATAATTTCCCACTTCCCTTTCTCTGAGCGTGTTGCTTCACAGATTCAAGATTACAAAAAAACAAGTAGTTTAGAAACAGTGAGAAAAGGTGTGACGCCCCGTCAAAATTATAAACATCAGAACGCAGCGTCATTCAGTGCCTTACAAAAGTGTTAACACACGCAAACATTTTAACATCTTGTAATACCGCCACCCATGATAGGAAGTTTCTGAGACAAATTATTGCAGTGTATAAAATTGTTGATAAGTAGATGGGAAATGAAATGACACCTGGTTTGGATTATTTTTTGTTTTTACAAAAACTATTTTGCAAAATAAAAACTATTTAACAAAACATTAAAACACATGGTTTTTAATTTAGTTTACTTTCTGATGACCAATGTCCTCCCTGACCCCCACTACTTCTCTATTTCCTCTTTGACCCTTTGATATTTCTCAAGCTTCCTATGTTCCTTCTTCCTGATGTTGCTTGGGATTGCAATATCTACCATGGCTGTTCTCTTTTCTAATTCATCTACATTCACAATACCCGATTATCAGTCTGGATATGCACATCCCACACAGTCTTAGCCTTATTATTCTTAAACTCTTGATGGTCTGTCCCACATTCTTGTCCACTATTTCATCAACTTGGTTGTGGTGTTCCATGTAAGCTTTGCCTGCCAACATGCTACAGCCTGATATTATGTTTTTGATTGTTTCAGGGACATCTTTGCATGGCCCACGTCCTGGATCTTGTCTGATGTGGTAGACCTCATCTTCTGTAACTCTGTTCCGGTGATTCTATCGGTTCCTCCTTCTATAGAAATTAAGATTTGTTGGTCTTGGCCACTTCCTCAACCTGACAATATATTTGTTGTATGCATTCTGAGAACACCATAGTTTATTTATGTTTTCTGAAGCCCACCATTTGTCAGTTGATGTAATTGGTTGTGATCTCTCAGCATCCCAGGCCAGTAGGGGTCCTAAGACTCCTGGAAGACTCTCAGGTCGGCCCTGGAGGGAGAGTCAAGACTAACGTTGATGTTATCCTAAACTGAATCAAACAAGAGTGACTGCAGACAACAAGCTATCTTATCTTATAGGTTTGATATCTTTGCACAAAGAGGAACAAACAGAACGGGACATGACTGGTTTCTGGTCAGGTGATCACAGAAATGCTGATTTCACAGTATAGTAAGAGAACACGTTCAGTATTATCTTAACAAAAATGAGGAAGAAAAAGTCCCAATAATATCCAGTCTAGAGAAAACATGAAAACAAGTATGACCAAAAGTGTAACAAAGTTCAGAAAGCGAAGAAACTAACCAAACCAACCTGGGTCTATTGGAAAAAGAAATCACCCAGTGAACAGAAAAACTACTTGCACTACGTGACAACTACTGGTATCAAGTATTTGATCAGGCAGTGCTGTGTGCTCTTCTTTAGAAGATTGCTTATTCAATGTGCTTTGTAGGGTTTTCAAGATTAATGAACTGTTTAATGTTGAAAACCACAGTGCCTCAATCTGATTAAGTTGCTCCAAAACCAAATGTTTTGCATTCATTCTGCTGGGCTTTAGAGCATTGTCCCGTTATATAACCAAGCCAATTTTAGCTAATGACTTTCACTGTGTCACTAGTCATAGAAATATCTTTGCAGCTCTTTACTGATCCATATATGTCAATGACTTTGTTTCTCATGTTGAAGTTCATGTTGTAATACAAGTTCTATTGTATTTTCATATTTTCCCATATTGGTTGGGATTTTTTTCCCCTTAAAGCAAGATTGCATTTGAAAACTGTTTTTATTTACCCTCTTCACTGTCATCCAAAAATGCTTACATGTCAGGTTCCATGAGCACACCAGTTCTCTCATGATAATTACAATACTGTCTTTGTCAAACATTAAGAAAGATAAAACTGAACAAATCAATTATGAAAAAAAAAATACTCACAAAACTGCACCTTCTGACAGTTTCTATCATAAAGGAATTGGCCAATAACATCACAAAACCACTTCTAGGGAACATTTCCTCTTTTAATTTGAGTTGAAAGTCGGAATGCATAAAATACAGAAATTTTTGTATTTTATACATTGATACATAAAATACATTGATACACTGTTAGAAATTATACTGGTTTTCCAGCTTGCAAATACCACTTTTGGAGGTAACATTTGTTTTGCTTATATACTTTGTGACTTTTGTCTGTTTTTTTTTTTTTGTTTTTTTTGCAGTTGAAGAGAAGCTAAACTTGTGATTTTTACAACAGTGTATTGGAAGGTACTTATCTTGGATTTAATAATTTGTTTTACATTTTTAAAACTTTAGAAAACCCCCATATAATTTTTTTTTCTATGACCCTATTACAACAGAGTATTGGGGCCACACTAATAAAATAAAGATAATAACAACAATAAGAATAAGAAAATTCTAAAACTGTAGTCATAATATTACTAGAAAAAAGTAATTACGACTTTATTCTCATAATATTATGACTTTATACACGCATTATGTCTGTGTTCTCGTCTTATTTCGATTTCATTTTCATACAGTTTTATGACTTTATCCTCGTATTTTATTTTATTTTTTTCTTGGTATGGCTGTAATACTTCAACGTATGTAATGGCAGTACTTTCTTTCTGTAAAAATTGGCACCTATAGGACTCCGTATATCTGCCTCCGGATGATTTACATTAACTGAGCATGCGCAGTTTGCATAAGTCCCCCCCGCTCTACCTCGGTGCTGCTCGGTCTTCGGTCCGGTAACGTTAACTGCGCCATTAGGTCAACATGGCGGGCGCTGTGGCGAAGAAGTGTCTCAGTCCTCTGTCTTTGCTCACTCGGAGGCTCTCAGCTCCTGAGTTCATCACTCAGTGCTGCTACCATAAGAAGGTAAACAGCGTCAAAGCTGTCCTCGAATCTGCCAGGTTAATGTTTACGACATGCTTACTATTGCGTTTAGCTATAAGTGTGTTGCTAACAAAAGAATGGCGCAAATATGGAACTTTGTTTTTTTTTTTGCTCAGAAACTTACTTGAAGGTTGTTAGAAACTCAGGAATAACCAGAGGAAAGAAGCTTACATATGTTGCTGATAAATGTCCTGAGTTACATCAGAGCAGCGGCAGGAGGCGTGTGTAACAGCGTTATAGAAACCATGTTACGAAGAAGGGAAGCACACTGAGAAATATACAGTATTCATTGTTTTACAGTATCTAGTTGGCAAGTTTAAACCTAGAATCAGGTCACTGAACCTCCAACCAGCTGCCCACAGTTTTAAATGTAACTAGATCCTATTAACATGCTTAAGTGTCCGCGGTGTACTGTGCTAGAAACAACTCAATGTCAGTGTAACTGCTTGTGTTTCATTTACATAACAGCAACAATATTCCGGTTTTTACTTGATCAGTTTTGCAAAATAGCGTGGCCATGTGTCAGTCAGAAATAGAGAGGCATTTAAAAATATAGGTGTCTTGTTTCACTTGTGATCTCTGGTTGTTTTTATAATATAGCTTACTGGAATAAAATGGGGGAAAAAGTAGGGCTGCAACTGTTTTAGTAATCGATTAATCTATTGATTGTTCTGATAATTAATTGTATAAAAAAATTGCACATTCTACAAATGTTTCATTTAACCATTTTTGTCTTTTTTACATATAATATTAGAACTACTTAAAAAGCAGCAAATGAACAAATAATCCAATTTCGTCTTTAAATAAAAATAAAAAATAAAAAGCATATTTTTGAGTTTGTATACTCCAATTAATGATTAATTGATTACTAAAGTGGTTGATGATTATTTCAAAATCAGTCACATTTAATCCAGTTAAAGGCGTTGTAACTTTGTGCAATCAGTCAATGAGACAAGGTTTAAATGTTGCCATAAAACTCTACATTGCTGATATTTGAAGAAATACGACAAAATAGTATAAAGTACATTTTTTAAACATATTAGAGTTACGTTTCCTATTTAGAGCCATGTTGAGCGTTGAGATGCCCCTCTGACCTCACACTTTGTTGGTCAGAGTGACTCAGCAGAAATGAATAGTTGGAGGGAGGGATGAGTGAGGGAGGGATGAGTGATGGGGGACAAATGACGATTTTGTGGATAAGCCAATCCAAGTCTGTATATTTCAGTCTCTTATGTAAGAAAGCCAGGAAACCCGTATTTACATAACATTCAGGAGTTTTAGACGTGTATTCTGAGGCAGAATGCTTTGTGGTACTCTGGGACGTTCTTCTCCCAAAACACAATTAGAGATCAGATCACAGAATAAGCAGCAGTGGAACTGATTTCACATTTTCTTTACACATCTCAAGGTGGTGGATCACTATGAAAACCCAAGAAATGTGGGATCACTGGACAAGAAATCCAAGAACGTTGGAACTGGCTTGGTGGGAGCCCCGGCTTGTGGAGACGTAATGAAACTTCAGGTACTGACTCCTTGTTACGAAGAATAGAGGAGTTCAAGCTTTTTAAAATGTCATAGTGATACTATAAAATGTATGGACTTATGTTTATAATCCCTTTGTTTAAAATTGATATTTACGTTTACAGATTGAGGTGGATGACCAGGGGAAGATTGTGGATGCCAGGTTCAAGACCTTTGGCTGCGGCTCTGCCATCGCCTCCAGCTCTCTGGCCACTGAGTGGGTGAAAGGCAAAACAGTAAGCTAATACTTTTTACTTTTTCTCTTGTATGTTTTACTTTCATGGTTTCTAGGCATTCTCGAACAGTATCAAAAATGATTTCAGAATTTGGATGAGTATTGAGGAAGCAAAAGAAAAGATAGTGTGGAAAAACGTTTTGTTTTCAGACGTCATTCCCTGTTATGTTTCCTAAAAATATAAAAATCGAAATGACTAAAAACCAGTGATTTTTACGTTGATTTACATTTAAAAAGAATCATTCTATCTGATGTGCTACTTAATAATAAGTAAAACAAAAATACTTACAGATCCTCTGGACACTTAGATGCCAAAGAAAGTATTACTATTATTATCATCAAAGTCACATTATTAGTCCAAAATGCAAAAGAAAAAGCAACCCCCAACAAAACAAGTGATGACTTGAAATTGCTTTTTAAAAAGATGCTGATCATAAAATGCAACGAGGTAAATGTTTAGTTTTTTTCAACTCTCCAAAACTTTAAGAAAGCAAACGGAAAAAGAATCTGCAAATTTAAGCTTTTAGAAAAGTACTGAATTTTGAAATGAAAAATTAGTAGGAACCCCACTAATTTGATGTCTTACACATCCGAGTTTCGTCGTTACTCAAATGTTGTGCTTCTGTTTCAGCTGGATGAGGCTTTGGAGATTAAAAACACCGACATTGCCAAGGAGCTCAGTCTTCCACCCGTTAAACTGCACTGCTCCAGTAAGAAGTTGTTGTATTTCTTTCCTCTAACAATGTTCTCTCAGTTCAACCATCTGCATTCATGCATGTTTAATTGACCTTTGCCTGGTTGTCCCCCAGTGCTGGCAGAGGACGCCATCAAAGCGGCCCTCGCAGATTATCGCCTCAAGCAGCACGACGACCAGCAGGAGGCAGTAAGAGCCAGCAACTAAACCAAGCTCTCCTGCTTTGAGCCGGATGCCGCCTGCTTCCTGTTCAGAAGAAGTGAAATAGCAGCGGCCCAGTACCACTGTTTCACTTTCCAGCAGTAATTAAGACAAACGCACACAGGTCAACCCTTTGTAGAACTGTTACACAAGGCTTTCTGTGTTAGTCTTTGGTCCTCTAAACCCTGTCTACTGTAAGTTTCAGCCTGTCACATAAACGCACAATGTACTATTTGGGTTGGCGGTACAAAGCTGAGCCTTATGCTGTTTGAGATTATGTTTGGTTTTCAGATTGTGTTGAGGAGGAGTGTTTATTTTGAAAGGTGTGATTAAGGTAAAGTTCTGCGCTGAAGACGGGGATCCAGTAGTTGAAAGTGTAATTTATTATATTCACAAATGCTTCCTTGACAGCCTGTAATTAAAATGTCCTGCATCATTATGCTTTCAGCCCAGTTTATTTTTTAAGACTCATAATTAATGGAGCTTATTGACAGATCTGCAGAAAATGTAACTTTTTCAATGCCTTGTTTCAATGGAAAAGTTTATTTTTATTTATTTCAAATGACTTACATGATACTTAGAGAAAAAGCAAGCATTATAAATCTGATATACACTTTTAAGTAACTGTAATTCTCTAAAATACTCATCCATGTGAACTTTTTATTCATTTATAGAACAACAACCACAGATGTTAATACTTTTTATTGGGATTTTAATTTCTAGACTAACAAAATAGTGCATCATCATGGAAAGAAATTGATTCCTGATTTCAAAATCATTACTAATTTTACTGTAACCATAATATAAGGCATGACGGTACTTCATCGTAGGGTTGCACGATAATGGGAGAATTATTATTATTGATAATAATTAGCCCACATATTCCTCAGCATTTTCTACAATCACAGTGTCCTCACTTGTTGTTCCTAAGCTTTCCAAACTCCCTCTCCAAGATCTGTATCTTGTTGACTCAGAGGCTCAGAATCATCTAGAATGATTTGAGCAAACAAGGTTTTAATGCCGCCCACCTGAATGGTTGTAGCATCATAGCAGCCAAGTGGTCCTTTGTGCTTCAATTGCACAAATTGGTGTTACAATGAAAATTCTGCCACAACATATTGCATAGCTCTACTTTTCACCACAAATACAGCTGCAAAACTACCCACACATTGTGAAATTACCCTTTGACTGGGCCAGTTTAAGATAGGAATATGTGTGACCTTAATCATCTCTGGCGGGACGCTTAGGGCTGTCTCAATTCTGTTCCATCGTACTGTCCTGTATTTAGCTCCATCCATGTTTCCCTCTTCCCACAGCATGATGCTGCAACCACCAGGTGAACCTCTGTCTCAAATACTGCAGCATTTAGCAGGTTTTCTTCCGGTAATGCCCTGTTGTCGTGTCAATCCGTCCTCCCATCAGCTCTGACTGGCTTACCTGGCCCTGCTGGAGAAATGCATCGAAATGGAATAAATTCTTAGCTTGGTAAATGGGGACATACCAGACATTTCTCATTTTTATTTGAAAAAAAAGGAATAAAAGCTTCAAAATGAACGCTCTACTTCATCTTAATGTGTAAATTCAGTCTCAATGAAGCAGACTGAAGTTTGTGGTTGAAACACAAAAAAAAAATACAAAAAGTTCAAGTACATGAATGCAATTACGAGGCATGTAGATCCTTCAACATATAGTCATAGTTTTAGTACTTTGCTAAAATGTCTGTACTCGAGTTTACAAGACCTGTTTTCTTTACAAAATGACACAATTCAATTTTGATGAGAATGAAATGTTGCTAGAGGATCCCTGTGAATAAGTTCTTAGCTTGTCTCATTAAAGCTGATTAGAAGGCCGTTTTCTCCCCAGCGATCAGCTGCAGTGTAGCAGTTTCACTGTGAATGTGCAGAGACGAAGGCCGGAGACTCCTCCCGGTCGGAGGCTCCTCTGAATCCCCGTCTCCCGGGTGAAGATGCTCTGGATGGTCCGACTCAAAACTTGCTGCCTCAGCTTCCCTGCTGTCGGGAAGCTCACACTGCTCCTCCTCAGGCAGAGTCGGTAGCTGCTGCTCCAGGATGCTGTGATCTGGTTTCAAGTCATCCTCCGGACTGGGGTCTGCTGCTGTCTCACTGCTTTCTGCGGCCTGGGGACATTTAGTTGGCGTTCTCAGGCTGCTTGCAGCTCTTAAGATTTCAGCTTGTAGCTGCTTGTTGGAGTCCACTGGCTCCATTTCCAGCTCAGGAATGGCTTTGCCTTGCACTTCGCTAAAGGGCTTGGTGCCTCCGGTCTTGTCCTGATGGTCCACGTACATTTTTGAGGGGAAGGAGCAAGGGTGGTAGGAGTTCACCTTGAGCCTGCGGCTCATGAAAAACGCTCCACAGGTAATGAGGAAGGTGAGAAAGATGAATGTGTTTGAAACAAGGACGAGGAGCATGTTCTCCTCCAGGAACTTGGTGAACTCGCTGAGGTTTCTTTCTTCTCGTGACGGTTCTGGTGGTGTGGTTTGGTACTCAGTTGGGTGAACTCTGGGAGCGACAGATGAATTTATGAGACTAAGCTCTTCCTCATCTGTACTTCCCTCTAGGGCACCGTAAAGAGGTAAATGTGTGGCCAGGCTTCTGCTGATGCAAAACACCACACACAGGCTGATGGGACGCAGGGCTCCTGGATGCATGGTTTCCTCTCCGGATCTGTGAAGGCCCCCATATGGAAAGACAGTTAAAGCTACATGGAGGTATAAATCACTTGCTGTAAACGGAGATTTACAGAATTGCATGCTTTTAAGCAACTGCACAACAAGTCTGAGTCAAAATTTTATTTTATTGCTTTCAGTAAAAAATAGGCACAGGCTAGTGAGCAATATAGAGTTATAGTGAGATTTTAAAAGGTTTTTTTTTTGTTTGTTTTTTTTAACAAGATAAGGCTTATGATACTGAAACGTCTCCAAAACTGTCTGTATTGTCTGGAATGTTAATTCTATTATATTCTCCACTGTTGACAGTATCAATAGATTGCAATGCATTTGAAAATATGATTAAATGAATTTACTGTGTGCTGTTTAGTGAATCATATTACAAATGGGAATGTTTTTCAAGAGCACTATTTGTGCTTGTGGGGCTGTGATTGCTGTGTGAATCAGTCAGAGCCACATAATTACCTAAAAAAGAAGGAACAAAAAATTGTTATTGCCACTTTTATCGTTATCACAATAGTAACACAAAACAATGTGATAACACTGTAAGTCCACATTGCACATCCCTATGCTATAGTTTGTTACTTTTGATGAAATGGTTGGGAAAGTGTTAGAGTGATAGAGCCCCAGTCACCAGGGTGAATCAAGGCAGCTGCAATTTTCCATCAGTGTCAAGAAAGACAAATTCAGCTGTCTGGAAATATTTCTTATCACAACAAACATGAACTATGAAAAGCAAATAAACACAATGTTCTTATCAAATGGAGGCTATAAAGCTACGGTTTTAGAGCAGTTTGCTAGAAATGCGGTGGCTGTTGCCTAGGGCAATGTCCAGTTGCATCCTGAAATAATTTTATGTTAGATATTTTAATACTTAATAGGCCCGCCCCGCCCCTCATGTTGAATAGCTGGCCCCTGAGTCCTGCTGACAGAGAGACCTGCTTATGTTGGCTGTCAATGTGAGTTGAAGAGATTCTTCTCTGTCTATAACTAAAGGGTTATCATGCTATGCTATCGATATTTAGCAATGCCAAACAGGTACATTTAGGGAAATGAAACCGTAACAAGAAATGTTTCGCAGAGCCTCAGGACAGCTCAAGACGCTCAACGAAAAGTAAAACAATGCACATTATGGTACAGTAAGCATGTATAAAATGCCATGTTGTATAAGACATTATAAAAGGGATGTTATACTGGTGTTATTTGATAAAGAACGAAATAGAAAAAAGGTATAAAAAGTCACTATATTACGCACCTAACCACTACTACTAATATGCTAATGTTAAATATTATAATTAAGTATCTATGCTGTACTATGCAGACTGTAATCAGGCAGTTCAATTACTTTAGCAATGAAAGAAATTCCTGTTGTTTTTCTGTTTTAAATAAAGGATATATGGGTTTGTTTTCATTTTTTTCCTAATAAATCTCTGTTTTTTCAGTCATTGTTATACCATGAGAGTCTCATACTGGCTCATGCTGAGTTGAAATCTTTTCTGGATAAAACTCGATTTATGCATTTGGACATTCATGACTCAGAAAATGCCTTTTTGTAAGTCAGCATAAACTTACAAGCTTGAAACTCAGAACCTTGGGTGGCGCATACTTACTCTTCAAACTTTTTGAAAATATTTGCAATGTAAATACATTTATTGTCAACATCTTTTCATCTTTGTTTTAATGCATTAACCTGACACTACATGACAGGAGAAGACTTCAGACTCACTCAGTTTAGTGACCTCTAGTTTGACCCTGAACTGGCTTCAGTCTCAAGTTTCATTCCCACCAAGCCTGATGTTGAACACATGAACACATGTTGACATTATTGAAGGGAACGTAAACATAACACACTAAACATCTATTAGTAGATATTTTATTGATTTACTGTTTTGGTTCTGGAAAGTCGTTAATTAACAATTTTCTGTGTGTGCTGCTCATCTGCTCCACATATTTTTTTGTGTTTTTCATAACATGTCAAAACTGCTTTAACTCACTGGTCTGGACTAGGAAAATAATAGAATAGAATTATCTTTATTGCCCATCACTGAAGAAATTAAGACGTTTCAGTAACAACAAGCAAATCTCAAAAAAAGACAAACAGTAAAGTCAAATGTACAATGTGAGAAAAATGTGCAGTTATGTAAAATAACAGGCCCATCTTTCAAAAATGAATGTTTACAGATTTAAGTTACTCATATTATGTGGTTTAAAGTTAGTATTGAGAAACCAGAAGATTGTTTGACTTAAATTAATTGCTTAATTACCAAATTTTCGCCTCATTTACATCTGTTGATTACATACATGTTTGTATTCCTGGCTTAATTTTTGTGTCCAATTCACCAAAGCAATTGCAAGTTGTCATGAAAGGTCTTAACTTTTTTAGGTTTTTAGCAGTTTGTTGCTTATTGTGTATAATTTTACCTTTCTAATGATTTTTATTTTAATCTAACACAGTATGTTTCAACATGGTTTTAAAGTATTTTGAGAGACATTTTGTATCCTATACAATATATCAATTTGCAAATATAATGAGCAACTTAGGGCTGCGCAGTGGCGCAGTTGGTAGAGCTGTTGCCTTGCAGCAAGAAGGTTCTGGGTTCGATTCCTGGCCCGGGGTCTTTCTGC
>CAEGAE010101181.1:0-15558 GCA_903067095.1 Girardinus metallicus | reverse complement strand
ACAACTCTAAACAGGTGGGTTTTTAGTCGAGATTTAAAGGCACTCAGTGTTTCAGCTGTTTTACAGTTTTCTGGGAGTTTGTTCCAGATTTGTGGTGCATAGAAGTCGACTAAATGATTACTGAGAAAAATCTCAGCTCAAACTCTTTCAATCTATCTATATATCTATCTATATATATATATCTATATATATAGATATCTATATATATAGATATCTATATATATAGATATATATAGAAGTGACCTTTTTTTCCCCTCCTAATTTTAGCTCACAAGACCTCAATTTCACTGTTTATTGAATTAAATAACTAGACAAATTCAATTCTTGGGAACAAGCACAAATTCACTTAAGGGTGAATTGTATTTGCAACTAAGAGCCAATGAAACAGTAGACGTACCAATGGCACTTTTCAGGGTTTCAAATGTGATTTCTTCTGCCGGAGTCCTCTGAGAAACACAAGCATCAAATGAATGTCTTTGTGTCAAAGAAATGTCTCCGACCTCTTTAGATCATTGGGGTTTCTTGATCTTTACCTCTTCTTTCTCTGGACTGTTTCGGGACTCAACCTCCACCTGAAGTGAGATGGTCTCCCCAATGCTCTTTCTTTTGGACAGCCGGTCCTCATCTAGAAAAAAAGGGAGACAGTGCAGCAACTTATTGGCTGGCATGATTTGAATATTGATCAGAACTGCCAACTACATTTTTTTTAAAGTGGTTGTTAAAACTGAGGTCTCTGGTTTTCAAACTAAACAGTGATTGAAGTATTTGGATGTTTTCTCCTATGGCTTCCTACCGGTGTACTGTGGGACGTAGGGCGTTGCCAGTCGGTCCGTGTTGTAACCACTTCCTCCCAGGACCTCTGCGATCTTCGACTGGAGGAAGAAAACACCACTTTCCACCTTCTCCAGCGAATGCGGCAGCCTATAAACAAGAAAGTGCAACACAAAATCCTTGTATAGGAGAGAGCAATAATTCACTGCATGTTTTGTAAACAAAGTAAAGACGATATCTGCGACAAAAGAATATTAAAAAGGTTTTTTCTTACTTGGGATGCTCAAGAAAGACACCCTCAGGCAAAAGGTAAGGTCCTTCTTTCTGTCTCACCTCAATTACCTGGAAAAGAGCAAGAAAACAAAAATACTGTTTATGACACGTTTGTCTGAAGACACAAAGATTAACACAAAGAAACCCAGACACAAACTTCATGTATGTGTTGGCAGAAGGCTGGGACGGTGGTGAGCTGGCAGATGAGGTTGAGGTAGGCGGCGGAGAGGGCATGCACAGCACAGCGGTTATAAATAGTCAGATCCTCGTCCGTGGACAGGGCCAAGTCCTGCAGAGGACACAAACAAAATAAACAAAACTCCCCAATCATTTATTCAAAGCAGATTTGATAAAGTGTCATGTTCATTCATGCCTGCAAGGCAAGTGCCAGTCGGATGAGGTCCACCACCACCTCTTCATTCGCCAACTCCACGCTGAGAAGACCCAGCAGAGCATAGAGAGTCTCATAGTGCTGCTGGTCGCTGTTCGGTTCCTTACAGCCAAGGTAGATGTGTCGGCACAGGTGCTGGCCATGCTGCGAGTAGAGGTTAATGTTTTAGATCCATTTATCCCAAGGAAAGTACAGATTTAATAAAGAATTCCCATACGTTTCCAATGTTTTGCTTATTTTCAGCATGGTGAAAACAGAAAAATGACTAGAAGCGTGATGAAGGAGTACCTTTTTCATGAATAAATTGTCCTGTCTGGAGCACTTGTCAACTTTGAGTTTCAGCACAGAGATGTCAGAGATGATGCTACACAGGAAGACATCAAAACAGGTGCAAACTGTAAACTCAACAAGACTACAGCTGTAGACCAGTTCTTGCTGCTGCAAAGAGATTTACTCACTGGATTTTTGAGAATTTGGGCCTGTTGTCATGCCTGTCGATGAGGCTGAGGAGAATCTGGAGAACGAGTAGCCGGACCTCCTGGTGATTGATTAGAGAGAAGGACAGCAGAGGGTCCAGGAAAGTGTCCGGCAGTGCTGTGAGCATGTTGGTGGTCTGGAAACCCGTTGTCACCTTAAGAGGTTAATTTTGAAAAGAAAATTATCTCTTTATGAAGGAAATTTTACTACAGTACAGATATTTTTTTACAATTAAGGAATTAAATCCTAACTCTCTCTCTCTCGGTTGTGTATTTCTTACAATCAGTAAATTACTGATCTGATTTTCCATATTTACCTTCTAGATTGTAAATGCTACAAAAAGAATCATACGTTAAAATCTTATAACCATTGAAAGAAAAATCAAACATTTACCTGCACCAAGGACTTGAGCAACATAATCTGAATCATTCGTGTTCCCTGAGGCCTGGGAATGGAAACAATACATTTAAACCTGGGTCTTAATACATTTGTATTCAAACAACATTTTGAACATCTGTGTACAATTCTTGGTCACGGGAAAATGTCTATAAGAGGGACTGTGTGCTGAGTTGTGAAAAAACCTACACGGGTTCGTTAGGGGGAAGAGACAGATTTACTCCGGGGACCGGGATCTTTCCCATGATGAACAGCATGACCTCTGACCTCTGATATGTGGGTAAGGTGTTGGCAAATGAGCCTGGAAACAAGAAGTAAACATTAAATAAGTGGAAGAACAGATGTATTGATTTAAAGCTGCCTTGTTTACACATAGAATTAGACAAGAAAGCAGCAGGCTAACCAATGGTCCTGATGACAGCCTCCTGCAGCTGCCGCTCCTCGTGAGCTTTGATGATCTTGGTGCCGATGTTGGTGGAGCCATCATACGAGCCGGTCAACTCGTAGTCCACGCTGAGACGCAGCTGCCTCAGCAGGGTGTTGAACACCTCCAACACAGTAGGGCCTGCATTCACGCAACAAAACATTTTTTTCAATCCTCTGCACTTTCCAGCAGATTTTAAAATTGCCAAACACAGTTTTTTTTTCCTTTTCTCCAGGTGTGACACACCTACGGAGCCGCTGGCTGCGATGGCAGCAGCCTCCAGCAGCACTTCCACAATTCCAGCCCGCACTTTGGCCGAGTTCTTGCTGTTAGCATCCAGATGGCCCAGGAGTTGCTGGATTACTAAGTGAGAGTGTTGGGACTATAACAAAAAGAGCACAAGAGTGACTGCCTGAAACATGAGTGAAAAATGAAGGAAACCGATGAGTAAGGACTGTTATTTTTTTTTTTTTTTTTGTCCTGACAAAATGTGAACACATTGCAGAAACATAAATCTAATCAAACCGAACACTGGAAGCTGTATCTACTTTGGCCTCTAGGGTGTGTGATAAAGCTTGCGATAAATAAAAACATGAGGCTGTCTGAAAGCAAACAACACGTTTCATGATGATATCTGGACTTGGATGGTATGAGAGCAGAGTGAAACGGGGTTTTCAGGAGTGTGAGCGGACATCGTCTCTCTCACCTGGATGGAGTACATGATGATTTTGAAGCAACGCACAGCAAAGGTCTTTCCCTCCCATAGAGAGTGGTTGTCCAAGTGCCTGGAGCAGGAAGAGATGGAGAGGAGGGAGGAGGAAGTGGCCAGAGGAGATGGAGAGAAGAGAAGCAAAGATAGAACTGAGATAAGAAGGTAGGTATAAAGATCTGAGAGTAAATACTGAATAAAGGAACAATTTAAGTCTTTGATGGCTCTTAAAATATAAAAACAGCAAATTTACAAGTGACTGTAATACATAATGAATAAGCAAGTTTTTACATTTTGTAAATAATCGGATAAGACATATCGATATAATTGGTCCAGTTTAACCACCAAAATGTCTTTAATCAGTTGGTGGTTTGACGTTTGTAACGGATTCTTTGGAGTTCTGCAGATAGTAAGCCGTCGTGTTTTCGTGGTGGATTTGGAGCTTTTCTGCGCATCAATACCATCAAAAAAAAAAAAAAACGTAAAAAAGATGAAAAAGCACCAAACCCTTATATTTCCTGAAGACCAGGAACAAAGAAGAGCTGCTCGGTTTTCATTACAGTCTCACCTAGAAGCTCCCTTTATGTTTCCGTGCAACAAATTCTCAAACATTACTAAAATTATTGTAGCTGTATTTTAGAAGTAGCAGAAACAATAGCTGCTCTTCTCTTTCAAATAAAAGACATTAGATTTTTTCTTTATTTTTATGTAAAAACTTCAAAGTTGTGGCACATTTCTTAAAGGTTATCACAACAGATAAATTGCAACCAAAATAGATCATCATCTTTGTCATTGTCTCTTAAACTATATCATCTTTCAGGGTACTTTGATGAACACTACATTGCAAATAAAAAACAACAGTATATCAGTGGTAAATTCTTTAATTCTGTACTAAAAATGCAGTAAAAAAAATACCCAAATGTAAAATTATTCTAAAATTTACAACTGTTTTCCTATTTAGATTTAATTGTAGTTACAGTCATTTTTTTCACTTGTTTGGCTTCACCAAAGTTTCATTCCAAAAAAAATAAAAGCTCTGGAAATCTTTAACTTAGAGGTTGAAAACGAAGCCATGAGGAACAAAACCACGTGAAAAGCAATGAAAAGGTATAAATGTGTAACAAAAGGTAAAAAACCATGAGGGATCCCAATGCTACATAAGAATGAGAACTGATGCAGTAAGGACTGCATTAAAAAGAGGAACGCAGCTGTAAAAGGATCAGGAAAAGATTTCGATTATTTAAACCAAAAGAAATTACACCAAAAATCAAGAATGTCCTGCCAAAAGCAATATCTGTCCAGTGATGTGACCTACATATAGCATCGCCACAGTATTATATAATTTAAACACCCCATTCATAAACAAAATCTCAGATCTAGTTGATACCCTTGCACCGCCCTTGTCGCTCTCCTCTGAACCGATCAGAGAAAGATAAAAATGCTCCAGCAGAACCCAAATGCAGCATTTCCCCCCAGTGGCGTGTTTGCATTTGTAAACAACTGCACAGGAGAGGCAGATCTTTAAAAAGAGCCAGAAATTTGCCTTACATCAGGACGGGCGAGACGGCGTTCTTGATGTTGCCGTAGGCGGCTCGACCCAGCAGCTCCCTGAAACAGCGCTCCGTCAGCTCCACGGGGCTTTCCTTCTCCTTCTCCGACGCCTGCAGCGGAGAAGGAGAGCGGCTGGTGGGGAGCGGTGCAGGTGATGAAGCAGAAAAAAAGAGGAGCGAAGGGAGAGGAGGGACCGGGAAGGGAGGAAGTGAGGAGAGGGAGAGGAGTGCAAGCAAGAGAGAGAAAAACAGAAACGCTGGAATTACTGTGAGTCAGAAAAGCAAACATACACAGAAAGAGCCATTTCTTACAAAATGAAACCATCAGGATCGGATAAACCACTGCATCACTCAGAACTGGGTCGACTTTACAAACTGCAGCTCTTCTGCAGTAGGATCTAAAACAGCAGTGTGTAGACGAGCACATCTGTTTTAACCATGGGAGACATGTTCATGCCCAAGTCTATATACATGTGTGGGTTATTCTCATGCATAATTAAAATCATCAACCCCTCCATAATAACTTGGTCAAGACAAGCCTCTGGTAGTCCAGCAATGATGGCATTATTTATCAACATCCTGTCTCTTTTATCTCATCTCCTGCTGAAGGGGAGGCAGAATCTTACGGTAACTCCTTAAACTTAAAAACAATAAAGAAGATGAAGTTTCTGCTCACAGCTTTCGTATTTTCTCCAACGCTGAGAAAAGCTCAGACACAAACTCCAGAAGTTCGAAAAGAACTGTAATCTAAAGCTTTAGACAAAAGAAAAATTTATTCTGAGATATAATAAAACTAAACAAACAAAAGGATTAAATACAACTAAGTTCTAGGAGAACAAGTGTAGTTCTCCTTTGAACTCTTCAGGATGATTCTGTGTTTGAATGAAACCTTTTCAGTCAAACTGCAATATGTTGACTTTAAAAGCAATCAGGCCCAGTATGATCCTCTTCTTGTTTACAAGCTGCTGTATTCTACTCCTATATGAAATGCAAACATAAATATTTTAATCCATATTTTAGAGTCAACACAACGAAAAAGTGACACACCAGCTAGCTTACAACTTTACAGTGAGGAACACAACTATCAAAAACATTCATTGTTCTTATTAAAACTAATTTAAGTTACACAGACTGAATAATTTGTCAAAAACCTGCTGCTGGCTGTGATGACTTCTGATGCAATAAAGAGCAAATAAATTGTGTAAACATCACTGAAGCAGTGGTTTGTCTTAAGCGGGACATTTCACTCATTATTCCACATTTTTATATATCTTTACTTATGTGTATTTATTTGGAAGACGGAGTGTTAACAATGATTTCTTCTCTCTCGTTACTCATTCGTGGCATTACATAACAAAGCATACTTGTCAGAACAGTGCTATCAATATGACTCAAGTGAATCTGAACCTAATAATGTCTGAATCAAATATATTCAGGACCCAGCTTTATTTCTGCACCAGATTCACAAAGCAGATTGTACTAAATACACACTGGAGTAAGAAACCCCTTCAGAACCAGCAGCTTTATAATAATTTGCACAAGTTTTTTTTTGTATTTAACAGAAAACTCCAGGATCTGACCCAATGAGACATTTCTCAAAACTCGAAGAACAACGGACTGCAGAACTCATGTCTGATTAGCGTTAAGGTCCGCCTATTCACTTCTTGAGGCACTTCTTGCAACGGTGCAAACTCCCAGCCAACAACTGAGCTTCTTTACAATTATTTGAATGAAATTGGGGTTATTAAGCCTAGCATGTGATGCATCATCTGTAGGTAGGTTAAGAATAAGGCTTGTATTCTTAAGTTTAACAAAGTGATATTATTATAACCAAATTTAGACATTTAATTTGATTGGAAATACTATTTGCATCCTTGAGCCATATTTTGGAAAGTCAGCTTGTTTTCTCCCACCAGGTTTTAGTCAATGGTATTTTTATTTTCATGCAAATTGCTAAATACAAACAACTCTGGTTTTTGAGAATGAGATTCTATTAGCCATTTTTGAAACTGACATAAATGTGCACAATTGTGAGCAGAATTTGCCCAAAATGAACCCATACTGCCTGGTTTGAATGTGAACGCAGGAAGATGGTATTTGCTGGGAGGGTGTTTTAGGAGTAGATCTGCCCTTATGCCTAGTTTCAGAACTAAAAAGTTGCTCTGAATCAATTTGCCTGTTTTATTGTGTTCAGGAAAGTAGCATCAAATCATGATTAATTAAGGTTTTGTAACAAGTATAAAAAGATAAAGTCTAAGCTCTCCACAAGTGAAGCAAGGAACTTCTCATTGCCAGGTGTTTCCAGTCTCTCTGTTCTGCTGAGTTAACATGTAAAGAAGAGCTGCTAGGACAGGAAAAAAAATATTTGCAAAATCTTTTTTCATACAGTCACAGTTATTCCAGGAAGTGAAACTTCCAAAGTTAGTCTGAACTCTCCGATCTTTAAATAAAATAGCCCATGTCCACTGGGACAACAGTGGAGGAAAGATTTTGACCTTGAGGTAATTAGATTCAGCACTGACTGCTGTGGGTAATGACAAGCAGGACACGGTGTGAGAAGGAAATGAGGATGCACAGCAGGATCAGAACCACAGAACATAAACAGAGAGGATGCAAGCTGAGAGGAAAACGCGACGTGTTGGAGAGTATCAGTCTGTCTGCAACTCCCTCTGTCAATAACCTCCCTGTTTCTAAAGCTCCATGCTGTTATCCATCCTTCAGTGTTCTACTTCCCCCTTGCTCCCTTGTCTGTCAGATCTTGGTGTTGACGTCAAAGGGAATTTCAGAATATGGAACGCTGCCAACAGAGTGAGGGCTCCAGAGTCTGCAGATTCTCTCACAAACTGGCACCTTCAGACTCCTACTTGAGCTCTTATTCTCCACCCACTCCTCTTTTTACTCTCCTTGCATCCCCCTTTCATGCTCCTCTCCTGTCTTCTTAAATATTTCAACCCACACCACAGAATGTTTGTTCTTGGATTCTGCTGGTGGTTTAATAAATCTCCCCTGAGGAGAACAGAGCTGTCAGTGGGTTCATAAAGTGACAATAATGATAAATGGCAAGAGTTATAGGTGAGACTCAGAGGCTCTGGACTGGGCTGTCAAGGTTTGGAAGGTCAAGGCTGGAGCTTCAGCTTAATCACCACATATTAAATGTGACTGATCTGCTTGATAATAGTTATGTAAACGTCAGATGACAGTTTGCCTTTAGAAGTCAGGCATTGTGGTGTGCAAAAGTCTTGAGTCGCTCCTTTTATCTGACTTTCCGTGATCAGTAAATATTCCAGTCAAATTCTTATTTAAAATTTTCTAATGCCTTGTAAGTTGAGTTTTAGTTCAATACTTGATCATTTCATGGCGATTTGTTAGTTTTTTTATTAGCGCTATAGACTTAGAGATATGTTTGCTGCACTATGATTTGATCTGTTAGGATCTCTTATTCAACTCTGTGACTCTTTCTAGTTAAGTGACAAGTGATTTTTTTTCATCATTTTGCTCACCTTTTATTATGTTTTTGTACACTGAAGTCATGTTTGAGTTTGGCTATCTGCACGTCATCAAGACAGAACCATAATCCTGCTGAAAAATGTTTGAAGTTACCTAAATTTAAATATTAATTTGTATAAAATAACATAACAGGTAAAATGAGGACATCAGGGAAATGTTTTATGTTTGTTTACCAATCTCTTTCCACAGTTCTCTGTTCTGTGTGGAGCGATTTTATCATGCTGCTTAATTTAAAACTTGTTTCACAAAAAAACATTCGAGTCAAATAAAATACAGCAGATAGTACCAGAAAAAGGCACAAACTTCTTTCATTCCAGAAGACAATGAGCCAACTTTCAAAATACTCTTAGTTTGTGGTGGATATCATGTAAGGCCAGACATTTTCACAAAATTTTTAAATAGTTAATTAAAATAAATAAAAAAGCAGAGACTGGAACATCCTCAAGAGACTACTGTACAAGTAAGTCTGGTAATTAGGAAAAAAATATGGCCAGCTATCAAATGAGTGCAAAATTAAATGAGTTGGATTATCTTAACAGGAGTTTGTAAAACCGCAGGATGACAAGTTAAAATATTTGCCGGTGGTAGATTAAATTATAGCATTGTTAGAAATTATTATTCTTTAGAAATACAACGCATTTAGTTAAAAGTTTAAAAGTAGAAAGGTAAGTTAGTGAAATACAAAAGAAGTATTGTTCTTGAACATAAGAGAAAAATCTAGTAATGGCTTCAAATTCACAATAGAAGGATTTATTAGAACAACCTAGAGAAGATTAAATCGAAACCCAATATTCTTTCAATTAATGCTTTTGTTGTGGAAATATTTCACTAAGGCAAAAAGACACAAAGTTAGCTAATTTTAGTTGTGTAGAGCAAAGTCAGAAGAACAAAGAAATGAAATTTTCTACAACATAGACGTGTCGGCTGTTTTAACAATAAGCGACAGAACAAGACATTCAGCCAAACATGAAGGGCAAAAGCTGTGGGAAACCTCAGAGTTAAGCAAGAGAATATAGATGGTGCTATAGTAACTGCTTCAAATGTCAACTCCATATTCATTTTGTTTTACTTTCAGGTTAATGGTAAATTTCAGCTTCTGCTCAAAAACTATGATTAACATTGTTCTTATAGTTCCTACGGACAAATCTGGATCCACTAAAATCAGCAGGTCAGAGCTTTATAAACACCAGAGATCAGTAAATGGAATCACACTTCTGATTGGTGCATCTCTACCCTAACAAGATATGTTTTAGGTTTTGGTAACGCTTCTAGACATTGCCTCTAACGAATGGGTTTCCATATACTTTAGTTTTTTCATTTGGATAAAAACCAACATGCTAGCTTCAATACAGATGCAATAAATAGCGCAAGAACACTCACCTCTCTGTGCGCTCTCCACTCTGCAGGTTGAACAGCAGAGAGGGGACAATCTTGTCCATGTGCTGGGGATCCCAAATATTTGCCTGCAACTCATCATTCACAGTCTTCCTCACCACACCCTGCAGACCTTTAATCCCTGCCATCCGAATCCTGGTGGCAACATTTACACATGACAGAAAGCCCTTAATAATAACAGAGTATAAAAAGAGTTCCAGTTATAGCACTGCGTATTTTTATCTACTGCTTGACTCAATCCAAAGCTATTTTAAAAAGGAGTCTATTTTAAAAATGAGTTCATAAAAGAAAAGACTTGAGGCAATTCTAATCTAAAAAAAAAAAAAAAAAACTTTCCACTTAATCTAAAAACAGCACTTTGTGGATATTTTTGTTTCCAGAGAGCAAGCAAAGCAGCTATTTACATACTTGGTACGGATGTCAGGGTCCTCGTAGTTTGAATGGCACATCTCACTGAAGCGGGACACAAAGAAGTCGTAGCTGCGGTGGTACGATGGAGTGTCCTCTTCGATATTAGCAAACTTCACAAACTGAAACAGAAAAATGGCAGAAAAATTGCCAATTACTTTTAAATCATATCGACAAACCAAAGTTAGTCAAAAGAGTTTTCATTTAGCTGAAGTCAAACTGTAGCTATGTAACTAATCTAATTAGGAGTGAATAATGCAGAGCAGAGGGGGAGCTCTCCCACTGGGCTGGCAAATGTCAGCAAAGTCAACCAGCTGACATTCAGCTTCAAAACATCATCAAGTTAATAAATTATCAACTGGATTTTTTATTTATTTTTTTTAAATCAAGCTGGATCTTAAGGGTAATTGAAGTGATGATTAAATGAGAAGCAGCCACCAACGTAGATAATAACAGCTAATAAATTCTTACTAAAAACATCATCTGGATTAGTGGGGAAACCGAAAAAACAAAAACAATGTTGTTTAAAAAAGTAACAAAAAAAAACCTCATTAATCTACTTAAACATTAACGTCTGGAGAGGTTTTTAAATTACAGCACGTGTCCAAAGTATCCAAATTGATGACCGCTCTGGAGGTGACTCCTAAAAGCGATCCAGTTGCTGGTAATATGAAGCATCTTCCAGGTATGAAAGTGGAACATATCTGATTAAAAGCTTTAATCAATAGTTGTTAAAAAAGGAGGAGAGATTATAATGATTTTTGTTGCAATTCCAGGCAACACCAGGAGAAATAAAAGCCTGCGTCAAGCATGGTTCATAACAGAGCAGTGAAAGAAAAGAAGCTAACCGTTAAGCTCATGACAGGAGCTTAATGTGTGAAAAACAAGACATCTGGATGCTTCTGAGTATACAGCCACGTTTGGACATGGACATTTATCAAACTCTTCGATTGTTCTACATTATGACGGTGAAGTTTCCATATCTCATCAGTCTGCAAAGCTTTGCACTTGAAGTCTATAGCTAATTTAATTTCCTTTATGTACCTTCTGCTGGCATGGCCAGCAGTGCTGACTGCTGCTCCCCACACAAGAGGAAACTCATCACTCTTTCTTCCCAATGTTCTGTGCTGAGCTCTGATCTTTCACAGTACACATCTCTCAAGGTTTTTTATGTCTTACCCTTTGAAATTTCAACATGAAGGTAAATACACCCTGAATCCACTGAGATGAATTTGATGCTGCAGGATGTCTTCAATGATTTCTGTAAAAGCAGCTTTGTACTGTATATTTATATGTTGAAAGTGTTATTGGTGGTGAGCAATATGGCAGATATGTTGTATTTTTTAAATAAAACTAAAATTTCATCTTAACTTACCAATTTAAATTCAGGAAAAACAAGATTTTTAACAGTTTGTGCAATTTTGTCAAGTAATTAATACATTATGACAGGACTTGAAATACACTCAATCTTGAACCGCTTTCTAACTCAAATGCATTTTAATTCAGCTAAGTAACAGCTACAACATCACCACCCAGTCGCTGCTATTATGTAGTGACATGTGCATTGTTGTTACACAATAAAAAAGTCTGTCAAATTTGACACCTGCATTCGTCACACACAAAAACATCTACCAGCTCTGTAACGTCATGATGCTCTTCGCCACCCACTTGTTGCGACCGGGATGATATAAAATTTATTTTTCGGTATTTTCAGTAAAGCTACGCATCTAAAGCACAGCCGCCTGCCGTGTTCAGTCTATCCGCTGCCGTAAAAGCTGCCGTACTCCAAGCATCGTTCCCGTCATTTTAAGGATGTTTATTGGTCCCCCGAAAAACGACAAAAACCCGGACATTATCATGAATCTATAAAATCCTCCCAGGCCAAACTTGAAAATTGGACGTTATGCTGCTAACACTTAGGTTTCTTCAACAAACTCAGGCGGAAGTGAGAACACAAATAAAGTCCCGGCCGGAACACGGTGCGCTAAATAATAACACATAATATAACGAGGCTTCGAGGCAGATCAGTTTTCCTCGAGGAATTTTAATAATCGAGGTGCTCGAATCACTGGAGGAATCGTTTCAGCCCTAAAGTTAAATTCAAGTAGCCTTAAACCACTTCATCCAATTTTCTCGCATAAGTTCCTTCACGACATTAACAAATATAAAACAAGCTGCTAACGTTCACACTGTCATTATTGTCTTCATCCAGAGTACTTACAGAGTTGGTTCCTAGGATCTGCAGGTTGGGTTTGTCAGACTCCAGCAGCTTGCGCACCATCTTGAGGAAGCTCTCCACAAACAGGTTGATGCTCTGGCAGTGGCAGGCCATCAGCAGCTGGTCCAGGGCTTCCATGGCTATACATACATATCTGAATAGGAAAAAAAAGATGACGTGTTTCACTTTCTAAAAAATGGAACCTTGTTATTCCCAAGAAAGCAGGTGCTCAATTTAAATATAACACGCAGGGCTATTTTTTGCAGTGAAAACCAAAGTATTATAGTCCTAAACAAACAACACCAACATTTGAATCAGGTGTGAACTGAACAGACTGATGACTAAGGGTTTTATGTGTTTACAGCACATAATATCATCTACATGCATCACCAAGGAGATCTTCTTAAGCTCTTTGATGAGTTCTGATTTTGTCTAGAGATCAGTGATATAAGAGGATTATAAATGTAACACATGCCTTATTACATCATAGCGTGGCTATCCGAAATTCTTCCTAGAATTGTACAATTTGAGCTTTAATGAAGATAAAGATAAATCCTGTCCAATCCTATCCAAACTATTGGAATGTGAAAAATGTAAACATTGGTTTCAGAGCAGAGAAAATGGAAAAGACGTTTTATTTTAAACTCAAAGACAGAAAGAAGTTGAAGCTTACCCATATCTATGCCGGGCCACATCCCGTGACAGCCTCTCAGACAGGTAGGCCCCAATACGGTCCAGTTTCTCTGGAGCCGACAGGGCATAAAATGTCAGCTTCTCCATATTGGCCTTGACCAGTCCATCCTAGGAGTGTCATGGGAGGAGAAAGAAGGACCAGAGGTAACCAATACGAATAATAATTAGAACGTTTTACTCTCATGGCAGAGTAGATATTTATGCTGTAGGGTTCACTGCAAGTCAATTTCTGTGTTTTAAAAATATCTGATAGAATGTCAATATAAGATGTAAAAAAAAAAAAGTAAATAAATATTAAAAAAGGAAACCATCCTTCTCATTCCAAGCAACTTAAATATAAGCTTATAAGTGGATCACCAAGTTTCCCTTTTGCTCTCCCCCATGACCTACTTCACCGCTCTTTACTTCGGCCGAGGATGGAAGAGAGCTAAAAACACACGGAGTCCACCGAGAGTCTAATTTTAAAACCCAAAACAACTCAAGAGTCACAATCCAGGTGCAAGGAAAAATGAAAACAATCTTGTCCAACTTTATAAAACCAGAAGTGGTTTACGACTGTGTTTGGAGCAGGAATTAAATAGCAAATGTAGATACAGCTCAGCCAGCCAAATAGATATTATTTATTTAATTATGATTGGTCACAATCAGAAAAACCAAAGACTGTATAATATATTCTTAGCTCTGAGTCAGCTAGTGTCTTGATATTACTAATATTATTCTTGTATCTATATTATTTTCAGCTGTGGCCTATTAAAATTCAATAGAACAAGTATAACAGCAAACATACAAAGGACCAATAAAAACCACTGAACTAAAATCTGTTTAGGTTTGTTTATTTAGCTGCAAAACACAATGAGCAGAATCAATTTAAAATGTAATAACTTGTTCGCATTCACATTATTAAACTGACATCCTGAGGTAAAAGGTGGATGAAGATGAAGGAATGTTTTCACTGTGCTTGTGGGAAGGAAAAAATTAATGCTCATATTATAAACTGGAATTTTTAACTGAAGCTAATCACATCTATGCTGTTGGCATTTTTTTTGTACCAACCACTCACCGCATACAACATAAATTCTTTGCACAAACAAAACTAGGTTAGTTATTTGTACTTCTCCATTTCTTTCTGAAACTTTCAGGCATCTGAAAAATGCTTGAATTTCCCAAACTCAACAATTAAACTATTTGCTTCCCTATATAAGCAATGGGACTGCAAACCTTTAGATTTTGCAAAATGAAACATTTCAGTTTTTATTTGTAGTCCTTTTTCATAATCTGATGCATCTTCTGCAACTGAACACCAAATTCTTTTTTTGCAGGCAAAATTCTTGGGACTGTGGCTAATTGATGCAGTTATCACAAGCAAGAGACTTGAAACGGGAAACCAGATATTGTTCACTTTAAGCTATTTCAATGCTAGCTGTCTACAAAAAAAAATGAAGAACCTTTCTAATAAGTTTGGAGAGGAAACTTATTGGAACTTATGTTCTTTTAGAGATTTTTATAGTTTAGTCAATGCAGAAAATGAAATCACAGCCTATGCAGTAACCTGCCACCCAAATAAACATTGACAATATCATAAATTTAAGGGGTTTTTTTTCCAAGCGTAAGTGCTTTGCAAACAGCTATTATAGGTCCTCCTGATTCAACAAAATCAAAAAGGGAGCATTATTAGCTTTTGATGTTCTGCAAATAAGGTACAGACTTCTAATCAGATTTATTTGCAAAATCAGCACAGAGTAAAAGCCTTTTGCCTTCTCTGAAACACAAATGCAACATATAATTACTCCCGTCGCCAACAGTTATTCTGTGTAAGCCATGGAATAGTGTAAATGTGTTGACAGGCGACCACGTGTTTGCACAGTCAGTAACATATTAGAATAAACATTCGAAAATAGCTCAAATTGTTCGGGTTTCCTGGGTTGCAATTAGTTACAGCAGCTTGAAACCAAACTTAGAAACTATTTTTGAGGCCGCATCATGCAGGTGCACAAATAGGAAGTAAAGTGTAAATATGTTCTCATGCAGCTGTAATAGAGCTTCTTGGCATATTTAAAAGACAAAGTGGGTAGTTGCATTTGTAATGCAGCTTTAATGAAAAGTTTCCTTTGCAATTTAAATCGGCCTCTTCATCTCCACCAAAATGAGTTTTCTTTATGAGTCATCGGAGTCAGATTCAAGTTAATCAAAGGAAATTGTAGCAAAGAGGAGGAAGCAGAGTAGGATACAGCTATGCATGTTCATGCATTTTTAAATCCTTTGTTCCCACTGTTGGAAATTTTAAGGTTTTATCATTTTGTTTACTTTATCATTTACTTTATCTTTCATTTCTTTTATCTTTTATGT
>CAEGAE010101175.1:0-48077 GCA_903067095.1 Girardinus metallicus | reverse complement strand
CTTCAAGTTAACAAAGTGAGCTATTATTGTTACAGGTTAATTTTCTAAACTACAGAAAAGTAACTGTTAGAGAAGCTCAAGTATGAAAAATTGGACTGATATTGATATGTGATTGTAACACTGCTGTTACGTTAGATTTACCAACGTTTTATTTGATCTTTTTTTTATCCGATTACCCGATTAATCGTAAGAATAATCTAAAGATTACTCGATTACTAAAATATTCGTTTACAACAGCCCTAGCTGAAAATGATCAGACTCCTGTCCTTAGCCAATTTCTCAATCCATCTCCAATGAAAATTAAAACAGAATGGCTAAATTTGTACTTCCCTCCATCAGTGATGAAGGTTTTTTTTGTTAAAATGAAATAATTTCTCAGTTTACAATGACACACTTGTGATCCAGCTCATAATTGCCACAGGCTTTATCTCCCCCCTTAGGCTTTTGCATTGCAGGTGTATTGCCTGCAGAGGAACTCTTTTCTGGTGATCTGTCACTTCTTATTGCAGCTTCAAGGAAAACGCTTTGTATGACAGACGATGATAATTAGGTGGATACTTATTTTTACGTTTTTTTTTCATTTGTCCTCGTGGAGAGAAATAATCTTTTTTCAGGGTTCCTTCTCAGATATCATCACAGATATATATATATATATATAAAGAGTTAATCTGAGTTTTGAGGTGAAAGACAGACACCCTACACCCCTGAGACTTGAAATGATATCTGCCTCTCATAACAATGACTTTCTCTAACTGTTGAATATTTCTGCTGTTGGGCTATTTAATAAATGCAAAAACTCTCTAACTAATCCAAATGAATTCCCTTTTCAGAAAGGATAGCTTTTATTTGTTGACTTCTCCTTAGGCAACTCTTACACAGTGTCTGCACATGCATTTATTTGTATAATCCAGAAGCTGACCATCAGGCACACAACTAAATTTAATTATATGCAAAAGCTTGGGAAAAAAAATAGTCGAAATCTTGCCCACTGATTTCTGGCATTTGTGCATGACCTGCAAAAAATTGGGTTGTACGCTTGTGGGTTATAAATTTGAATTGTCTGCGAAAGTACTTCCATAAAACTTTTTAACAACAATTTTATATTTATATCTTTATGTTACAGTTTCCCGGTTACCAGTTGGCTTCTCTGGTGCTTCGAAGATTTAAAAATTAGTAGAATGTAGCAACAACCACCTACTTTAGATTGCATTAATGTACTCTAAATTTGCAATGAATCTTATGTTTCAAAGGAGTTATAACTGCACTGAAATAGAAGAACAAATTTTTCACAATGTTGTGACTAAAATACATTTAAAATAAGTTGTAAGTTAAAAAATATATCGTTTAAAACTTTAAAAATATTATAGATTATAGTTTCCCCCTATGATATTTTTGATTGATGTTCTAATAGACTCCATCCTTCTTATTAACTAAATATAAGAATGAACCGAAAGCTTCTTTTATATGAAATAAAGCTTTAGGTTCTGAAGAACCCACTTGGTTCTGAGGCATCAAGAGAAAGGCTACTTCCAGTCTTATTTGAATAGCCCAATGTGTCTAATATGTAACTTTAAGTGTAAAGAGTTTGAAAGGAGATAAAAAGGAACTTAACATTTTTGAAGCATACAGCAAGTTGTGACTGAGATTAAAGGTTTGAACAATAAATCAGTACCTACGTTCTGTGAGAAGAGGTGCTGGCACTTTAGTCTCTGTTGGCTGGAGAGATAGTCATCTTGGCAACAACAGCAGTTCTGCTCGCCCAAAGGTCACTTCAAAGATCTAAATTGGACTGGCCTAGCTTTATGTGCAGGTTGTTGAGATGTCCGGAGACTTCTCACTTTGAATTTAGAACTGGTCAGTGAGTATCTAAAAGATCATGGAAGTTTTAGTTTTCAGTGCTGTTGTTTGTGCATGTCAGTTGTGCGCCAGATTGTCGGGGCACGCCTCAGACGCTAAAATACAAATGTTCCTGACTGAAAGTTTGCATGTAAAACGTGTGATTAATTGCAATACATTTTTAATACATTAAAATTGTTCGTAGCCCTAACAAATGTTCATCAGAGCAAGCATTTAGTGTTGTTAGTTATATTTTTTGATCTGGTAGAATAGTCATGTTGTATCTTTGGTGCTGTGTTCCCTACTGCTTGATGATTACCTCAGCTTTTGGGTTGATACTACGCAGGAGTATATACAACACCGGAGACAATCTGGGTCAGATTTTGGATTTATGAGCTAGATTGGATTAACCTTTACTATTAATGAACATATTTCAGAACTTTATTTCAATGCACAACTGAACTGAACTTTGTTTTCTACACCATGCTCACTGTAAAGAACATAGCAGCTTGAAACTGGATTGCGATGTTTATTTCTCTTGCTTTAATTTTGAGTGCTCTGACTTTGGTTGTTTCAGTATAGTATAATACTGTTGCTAATACTGTAATACGGTTGCTGCAACTACACTACACCTGAGAAGCTAAAGGGAGTCAAAAATTATTCGATAATTTTTACCAACCAATGCTGGATAATTTTATCGATGTACGACTTTATGAAAAAAAAAATAGTTAAAGCAAACTTTTTGCTGAGCGCTATTCTGCACATTAAGTGGAATTGCTTCATTAGATATGCTATGCAAACAGATTATGAAAACATCCTGAAAGGTGACAAAGATGTGTTTTAAGTTGAGAAATAATGTTTTTGAGATAAATGTTTGATTTAGTCTAAAAAAGGAGATTATTTTGATGAATCTTCCCGTGGTCTCAGTGACACTCAGGAAGAGTGCGGCAGATGTCACAGTTGGACGGTGGAGAAGTAAGACGTTTTCCCATAAGGGCGCCAGTTCCTGAAACCACACACACACACACAAAAAAAAAAAAAAAAAATTGTAAAAATGACCCTGCCTCACCATGCACAGGGTATAAGGCTTGTGGTGTCCAAATCACCCTGTTTCTTAGATTAAATAATAATATGAACTTTGTATTTTTGTGTTTTCATGATGTAAAGCATCTTGAACTGATGAAATGTGCTATGCAAATAAATTTAAAAGATAAATGAAAAAGAGGTAGAGGGTCAAAATCCACAGGTTGGTTCACAATGTGGAACAATTATTCACTATAAATATTTTGTACCCAGTGCCTAATGGACCTGTTGTCAAATTGCTGCATTGTTATTCACACTTTTCCTCTTCAAACCTTTTTATCCTTGTTTTTCCTCTCTAAACATCCAGTGTCTGCAAATAGAGAGATATTTGCAATGCTTTTTCAGACTCTGGAAAGCTGGAAATCAAATCTGATGTAGTCTTTGTCTGTTTTCCACCCAGGAAGCGGAGTCCTGCTAAGGCCCGTATTCACTAAGCAACCAGGCAGTGTGGTGTTTCCCATTCAGCCTGGCGAGAATCGGAGAGAGGTGGTGTTTAGCTGTGAGGCTCAAGGACACCCACCGCCCTTCTACAGGTAATGCCTGCAGTCATGGCTTCATGCACGCATCGTGTTTGTTGTTACATGGAGGCTTCAGGTAATTCCTCAAGGCTACCAAGTGCAACATTTGCACTAACGGCCTGTAGAGATTGGATATATTGCTTGAGGAAAAGTGGGGATTTGTGTACCATATGGCTCACAATGGCTTTCCGCCTGCAGAGCTTAGATTCACTCTCAGTGATGGTTAATAAAGGAATGACTAATTCAATTCCCCCCTTAGTTACTGCTGTCTTGCATATTTACAATGGCAGTGAGGCATTAATCTACAGAGTTTACCAAGAGCTTTCTGTGATACATACTACTGTTGGCTATTAAAATAAAAAATGACCATAGACATGCTGAGTCAGAGATCTCCATGATAATGTGATAATTTGGGGCTACTTTGATTCTTCAGAACCCGGATGAAGAAATAAAGTAGCCCCTGGAGAATTGAAGGAACCTTGCGTTCTGTTCTCTAACAGAAACAAAACCTGAATGAAAACATGCAGCTCTAAATTCAAGCTTTGGTTATGGAGCAGGGCAATGATTCACAACACACCATCAAGACCACCTCTATATGGTTATAAAAAGAGAGAAGAAAACTAATGATTTGGAGTGGGCTAATCAAAGTCTAGAGTTAAATTGAATTGGCATGCCATGGTGTAACTGTAAACAGGCTGTTCACACTGGAAACTCTCCAGTATGGTTGAATTTTCACAATAAGCAAACAATAGTAACACTGCTAACTACTTTTTCACATAGTTCTAGGTTTATTTGGATCACCTTTTCTTCTTAATAAATAAATTATAATGAATGGAAATGCTTTTTTCAAATAAAAATACTAAAATATGTGATGAGATGTGATGATCATCAACAATACTGTATGATGCGAATGTGGTGGATCATGCTGGTACAGAAAAAATAATGTTGGCCTGGTTCGGTACATTGGATGTGCCGTTAAAGCCCTCCAGCCACTGTGACCCTCAAAGATTAATGATTTTTTTGCCAGAAAAATGACAATGACAAATTAAGAATTCTGACAAAATATAAATAAATAAGTATCTGTGTAATCTATTAAAGTATTATCCATCTCATTCGATTAGGTAGCTGTTGTTTTCCTGTCTGTATAATTAACCCTCTGATGCATGAAATATTGACTATACAGTCTTCCATGAGTGGGTCTTTTTGGACCTGTGTTTAAATCAATGTGTATTTATGCTACTTTTGTCATTTTGATTCAAAATAATGTTTAGTATGATACTTTCTGCTGTGTTTTATTTCACACAAGAATTATTTCATGTTTGAAATATTTTCATTTTTCCCTTTTTTAAGCATTTTTAGAAGAAATTGTAGAACATTTGTGACGATTTGTAGAACATTTTTAAAACGAAATGACAACAACAGCAATTTTGCAACAGCAATGTTGGAACAATGTTGGTGTCCATTATGTGTGTGTGGGTGTGTTAGCTAGTTTCATTTCTTGAAACTAGCTAACTAACCAAGCTAGCTAACATTGCCGTCTGTATTCTATTTTGCTGTGTGTATCATGCATGTGAATGTGTATATGTATGTGCATTTATCCACCCATCCATCCATCCATCCATCCATCCATCCATCCATCCATCCATCCATCCATCCATCCATCCATCCATCCACCCATCCATTTTCTTCCGTTTATCCGGGGTCAGGTTGCGGGGTAGCAGCCTAAGAAGGGAGGCCCAGACTTCCCTCTCCCCAGCTTGTTCCAGCTCTTTCGGGGGAATCCCAAGGCGTTCCCAGGCCAGCTGAGGAACATAGTCTCTCCAGCGTGTCCTGGGTCTTCCCCGGGGTCTCCTCCCGGTGGGTCGTGCCCGGAACACCTCACCAGAGAGGCGACCAGGAGGCATCCTTACCAGATGCCTGAGCCACCTCAACTGGCTCCTCTCGATGTGGAGGAGCAGCTGCTGTACTCTGAGTCCCTCCCGGATGACCGAGCTTCTCACCCTATCTCTAAGAGAAAGCCCAGACACCCTAAAAAACTAACACTAATTTCGGCCTCTTGTATCCGTGACCTCGTTCCTTCAGACGTGACCCAAAGCTCATGATCTTAGATGAGGGTAGGAACTTAGACCGGTAAATCAAGAGCTTCGTTTTTTGACCCAGATCTCTCTTCACCTCGACAGACCGGTACAGCGCCCGCTTCACTGCAGACGCTACGCCAATCTGTCAATTTTCTGCTCCACTTGGAGCAGGACATCTTCCCCGACCCAGAGAAGGCACTCTATTCTTTTTCAGCTCATTTATTTATGCATTTATTTATATAGCTATGAATTTTAATTTTATTTATTGAGATAATAAAAGAAAGAACCTTGAACACATTAATCAACAGGTTTTGCATGTCATGCGACACATGTTCTCTTTTGATTTTCTCATCCAGGGTGTCAGACACACACAGAGACACACAGACACACACGCACACAAATAATACACATGCATAATAAAGTATGGGCAGTAATGTTAGCTAGCTTGGTTAGATAACTAGTATTAGCTAACTTCAAAGAAGGCTAATAGGTTGATTTGAAACAATAACACCGTCTCAGCACTGATGAACACACCCCCACACATTTGTTAGGTAAAAATAAAGATAATAATTATATGTAAAAGTTCTTGCTTTGTAAAATATTATTATTGACACATAGCACTCTGTGTGTATGGTTCACAAAAAAATTGTACCTGACAGTCACAGCTGGTAAGAAACAAACAAATTTCCAATTCTATAGGAAATGAATGTGGGCCATTTTGGACCCACTTATGGAAGAATGGGGTAGTAATGTAAAACATGCCATTTCTTAAAATGTGTAAAAGGTAAATTAAAAGTTTGAATTGCATGATAGCAATAACATGTTTTTTGAGGAATACTTGGAATATGAAGTGATGAAAACTTTTCATTACAAAGATATCGCTAAAAGATGACCTCACCGGGTCCAAAAGGACCCACTTATGCATCAGAGGGTTAAATGCTGAATTTAAAAGTCGGCATTTAATGTGCAACAGGCTGAATTTGAGCATCACAATGTGAATGTGAATGCATGTTAATGTGATTTACAGATCCTCAGTTTTATGATTAATTTGCAGAAACTAACAGTAAAAATGAAACTGAAGCACTGAAGTTGTTTCTTTTTTACTGTTATGGAATAATTAAAACATAGAAAATGTAGAAGTTGTGCTGCCCCTCTAACTTCAGTTTCTGAATTTGTCCAAATTATTTATGACTAATGCTTTAATCCCAGTATGTTGTGCCTGCAATATCATTCTCAAGTTTCAATTCAAGCATTCAAACTACAGATCAATCTGACATTTGAGTAATCTCACCGCTAGCTTTAGTTAGTTTTTTCAGCTGCAATCTCTTGGATCCTTGTAAAATTCTGCTGTAGTTCCAGATTGGCTCCAAACTCCTACAGCTACAGACAGGTGTATTTCAGGGGCACCAAGGACACTTCCATTTGTTTTCCATGGCCCAGCAATCGTAAGGCAACATAAAGCTTTCATTCCAACTGATCTGCGTCCCCCTTTGTTTTGTCTCATCTGGAGCTGTTGGACCACTTCCAGCTGTGATCACTAAATCAGTCTAATTAGCCAGTCTGGTGCACTGCATATGTCTTCCTCTTCCCACTGTTCTTCAACTCGGCCCTCTGCCTGTTTTTGTTTAACTCCCACCAGCTGAAAGAGGGTGGTGATAATGTCATCAAGAGGAGGGACAATCCACACTCATTTATAGATAAGCATCTTTTGTTACAACAGCCTTGTTGTTGTTGTCTTTGCCAGCATCGCTCTTCTCTCTTAGCAATGTAAGCCAACCACAGTAAATGGAATAGTGGAAATTTAATGTAAAAAAAAAATGTATATTATTTACAGATAAATCTAAATCTTGTTGTAGATAAAGCAGATATTTGTGTTTCAGTGTAATGGAGGTAGTTATGCAATACTGAAAGAAACTACAACATTGACTTTGTTTCTGTATTTGGTCAGTCATATGTAGTTATTTTTAGGTTACAAATGTATTATAGTTTATTTTAACTCATTTTGCTGCATCAGGCAAGCATAATTTTATTGTGTACAATAATCTACGCCCCTTTTTGGAGCATAGTCATATGTATGTAAAAAAAAAAAGCAACATAAATGGTTATATTTATGTATAGACTTCATATGGTTTGTTTAAATTACCTCCAGTTTCTGATTATTCTCCATGATTTCCCGTAATTCCCATGACACAATTAAATCTGGGATATCATCTTAACATCCCATGAAAACTATGAAAAGGCTTTTTGTCTGAGTCAAATCCAAGCAGGCAAAACGACTTCAGGCCCAAAACAGCAGCTGAGAGGAATAATCAATGACATTGTGGTTACATGTTTAGGAAGCTTCCTCATATTATGCCTTATGCCTGCACATTATGGAAAGATAAGACCAGACTTGATTTAAGACAATGTTGCTCTTATAATGAACCTACATCTTGTTTATTTTTTTTTTTTGTTTGTTTGTTTAAAAGTTTCACAAACCTGCAGTATGACAGTTTATTTCTCAGATTACATTTCTTCTCTTCTACTTTTGAGACTCTCCTTTCTACTGAGTTATTACTGATCAGACTCTTAGCAACACATTGTACTAAGTCAGAATCAGAGATGCAGTTAAATGTGTGACTGCTGTCTGTCATGTGCTGTCATTCATAGGTGGATGCTAAATGACTCCTTCATCCTGCCCATGCCGGGCTCACGCTTCTCCCTCATGGGTGGGAACTTACACATCACCAATCTGAATAAAGACGAAGATGTGGGCATCTATCAGTGCTTCGCATCAAACTCGTTTGGCACAATCATCAGCAGAGAGGCCAGTCTTCATGTTGCTTGTAAGTTCACTCATGATTTTCCTCATCAGTGTCTCTTTATATGCCTCTGGTTCTCAAGGGATTCTTTGGAAGTTTGAAAAAAAAAAAAAAAAACTATTAGAAGCCATGTTGCTTCTGATAAAAAATGGCTGCATTTGTAGGATAGTTTAGAAACTTCAGCATCTTTAGTCAATATATAATTTCAGGTTCACAAATTTACTAAAGGGTTGCACTACATTTAAAGCAGCATATATACTGCTTGTAAGGTTTGTTTTCTTTAGCAACTTTTCTTTTTTCTGTTTCATAAATCACTTTGATATTCCTCAGTTTAGTTCAACATTTGCTTTGCTGGGAAATTCATCAGATGCTGTTATCCACTAAAGGTTTGATGCCTCAGCTTGCGTTTTGTCAGCTCAATCTTTTCCTAATCATTTCCTGTGCGCCACTGAGCAAGCAGTATCCACCACTCTGCAAAGAACTCGCTCGTCTTTGCATTAAGACACCTACGCTAGAATCCTGTACATTTAGTTCGACATCTAATATGATCTTTTTGAAGTAGCTTCTCCTGGATGTTTGCCTCTATTTTGAACTTTTTGTGAGAAACCACAATCAATTTGCATTGGTAAAAACATCTCCAACTCCATCACACAGAGATCTGGTATACCTTAGAGTTGCGTGCACCGACCATCAGTGTTCACACTCTTAACACACAGCAACATTAAAACCAGAGCTACCAGGCATTTGTACATCTTTCTGTGTCAAGCTGTTAAAATATTTAACTGCTGATAAGATTATTTTATTTGTTTTATATGTTGTATTTATTTGGAGTATCTACTATCTGTTTAATGATTTTTTTTTTTACAGTAGTGTGTTTTATATCTGAGAAAATTACTACCCCATTTATATGAATAATTTCCAACTCAGATTTTTTTATGTTTTTTTTTTTTTTTTTTTTTTGGACTCTGAATGAAACATTGGTAATGAGCATTCTTATTTCTGCTCACCAAGGTAACACAGATGATGCATCACAACATTCATATGTCATTTTTTCTTTTTTTTTCTTTTTTAAGACCACTGTCTGTGTGGCATCACTTTTAGCAAGGTGAACTTCAGGACTCCTCTCTATATGGCGAGCCTGTATCAAATGACACTCCTGATATCTGTGAACAGATGGGCCGGCTTGATTGAATTCTGATGTCTGTTTCTCTGCCACAGCCGACACGGCAATGATCCTTGGCAAGAGAGCACCAGCGATGTTCATCTCTCCACTGTTTGGTGCTTTTTTGTTGCAAAGCAGCGGTAAATCATCAGCATACAGAGCAAATCTGTATTCTGAGCTGCCTGTGGGCTCCTGATGATATTCACATTTCCTATAAATTTTTGAGGCCTGTCCTTAGCTGTATGTCACCGTGATTGGACTCATTCATTGCCCGGGCCTGACTGGAGACCCGCTGCTTTTGTCAACAGATGAGGACAAGCATCAGAGCTGACATGTCATACGTCTTATTTATTGCTCTTGGTTTAACTTAATTAAGTGTGCAGTGTGATTGAACGGGTCTCAGGTCAAGGGAATAATTCATGGTGGGGCAGTCTGTTATGAGTCAGTATCATGTCATTTGTAACAGAATCTGACTCTGTGGGTCTCAGGATCCCTTTTCAAACACAAAGTGGTTTAATGACTCCAGGAGTGATAGACCAAGGTAAAAGCCATTAATGAAGAGAACACCCAGGATTAAAAGGTTATGTCTTCACTGGTAATCTTCTCACATCTGGTCCCCTAAAAATAAATGCTTTCAAGCAGAGCTATTTAAACTAAAATACAGTTCATAACAGCAAAACTTTGCATTCTTCAACAGTGTCATCTGAAATTGCCATTTTTTTTCCATCCAAGTCCTCAATGATGGTGAACAACATCAAAGTTTTTAATTTTGCGACATCTAATGAGGTGCACTTTTTGCTAAATTGGATTGCGTAAACATGTGCAGCATGAATGGGAATTAAGATTACATTTTTAATCCTCCGAGAGATGGATGATATAACCGTTTCCATTACCATCTGTTGTGGGCTTAAGCCTCTAAACATATAAAGGTTGTTGATCCCCTCGACAATACACACAGTTAAAAAGGTTCTTTTCGCCTGCTGAGAACGTTGGAAGGAATAATCTAGTTGCTTATCTAGCATAGTGCCAGATTGAGTTTCCTAATCTTGTTGGAATGCTTTTTTTTTTATTTATTTTTTTTTGCAGAGAGTGAATGGATTTTCAGTAAAGCGAGATGTTACGTTGTACAGCTGAATGCAGGGCCTGTAAGCATGCTTAATGCCAGTTTTAAGAAAGAACACAGTACAAGAGAGATTTGCACTGCATATGGAGCCATCAGGGTATCACGGTGTTAAACGCTGAGTGAAATAGCTGAATTTATGTTAGAAATCTGGCATGGTGACAGCTCTGTATATGGATTTCCATTGAGATTAAGTTTGCCCTTGTATTTGCTCTTAGAGCTGCACTTAAAATTGTTCAAGCCCAACATCAATTGGCTTTATTATCAAAACTAACAACCCTTTGCAGTGGACAGCTCCAACAAGATCAATTTAAATAGCTCACTACAGCTATTTAGCCTATGAATGTAGAGGCTTCTAGTTCAGCCTCTGCTTGGGAAACCTGCTCTTGATTCTGATATTGTTGCAAATTATAGGCCAATCTCCAGCCTGGCTTTTATCTAAGAAAACAATCTTGAAAAGGTAGTTTACAAGCAATTAATAGTCTTTTTTAGAAAACATTGTATTTTAGATGCTTTTCAATCTTGTTACCAAGCTTTACATTGTACCCAAGTTTATCATAGTGAATGCATTATTATTGTGGTTTGACAATTAAAACCACAATAATTGCCTTAGAGACAGTGGATAAATTTCTCATTTAGAGCAGTAGGTGTGTGTCAGGACTACTGCTTTGCAGTGGTTCAAATCTTATTTGGCAGTGTCACTTTTTCTCTCAAACTTTGGGATTGTGTTTTCTCTACTTCAATGTGGAATGCCACAAGGTTCAGTTTTGGACCCCCTTATTTTCTTCCTACATGAGCTAGCCCTTTTTTTCAGAAACATTGAATTGGTTTCCATTCCTATGAAGATGACTACTTATTACATGTAGGCTTGATTGCAGTGACATGCTTTATTATGGGGTTAGTATTGTGTACATCAGGTTGTGCAAAATGCACCTGTATGTTGTTCTTGCACACTCTTTCTCTTTTTGAATGGTAAGCGTGGAGTTTGTGTTATTGTTTTATAACTTAGTCTGTTTTAAACAGGCTAAGTTATAAGCCTGTGTTGCAGACATGTTTTAAACATCTTTGCAACTATCTCAAACCTGTGTGCTGTGTTCCTTAATCATCACGTTTCTGTTTGTTGCCTAACCCTCTGAGACGTTTGAGAAAAGCAGAGATTAAATGACAGTTTTTCTAACTCCATTTATTAATTAGTTGGCTCGCTGTTGATATTATTTTGGGAACTGAATACTTTTTCAGCTCCTTCTTCGTTAAAATATTTGAAAATCATTTATTATTTTCTTTTCAAAGAAATGTTGTGCTTTATTTTGGTCTGTCACTTGATCTTACCAAACAAATCTGTGTCCTATATTGATAGTCAGTTATTATGGTTTCGCCACTTCATGATTTATGATTAATCAAACCCCATGTCTCCAGTTTGTGTTTTCCAAATAAGAACATTTGCAGCACACTAAGAACTTTTTATGCTGTCCTACAACTTAAGCACCATGTGACAGACAGACAGCTATAAATAACTTGTCTAAATAGCTGTCAGAAACTGGAACAAAAGAATCTCAAGGGCCGGTGTCGGCATAAATCCACACACTGAAGGCATTTATCCTGTCACTTGCTAGTTGCATAGTCCATGCTCACATACATCACACAGGGAACTCATCTTTTCGTTAATGATATTTTAAAATAATAATACAAATTTACACGTATCTTATTTGCGTTAACATCAAGATAAGTCTCTGCATAGTACTTTTTAATTGGGTAACATATAAACAAGATGAGAAATAGGATCTTCTTAGCAAATTTCTATATTTTATGATCCAGTTGATCCCATCTAATTAAAATAGTCACTACCATTTTTGGCAAAAGCAACGAGGATTTCATTAGATATAACTATATACAAATTAAGATCTTCTGAAAGGTAAAGTTGGGATGGCGACTTGACTTTACAGTGCACATATATTGCGGTAGAGAGTAATAAAAAGTAGCTTATTGTATTTCCTGAATTTGTTCTATTCCAACCCAAAACATACAGTTGTTCATTCAGTGGAAGCTTAATGGTAGGAAATAACACGAAAGCCACAGAATGTTAATAGCTCTTCAGAAAACGCTGAAAAACCTCTCCTTGCCTTTTGTCCGGTGGAGAGGTGATAAATGTAACCACATCACAAATTGCCCTCAAAGTCACATTCCAGTAGAATCGCCTCGTTTTGCTTCTCCACATTTGCCTCTCATTCATTACTGCGAGTCACATCGGGACAGCTAACGCCCAAAAATGCAAATTCACATCCAATTTCATGGACCTGAAAGCACTCAAAATAGCCCGAACACTGCCATGGCTAAGCACATAGAGGTGCAGAACCGTGATAGGCTTGATAAGAGGATCCATGCGGCGTTGAACAGCTTGCCTTGTCAAGCATTGTTGGCTTTTAGTGCGTCTAGCTCATTAACGCTCCACCATACACCAAAGGAATATTGATAGAACTTCACTCAGTCTGTTTTTTTTTTTTTTTTTTTACATATATTCAGACTTAGAAATAAGGCAGTAATAAATCAGGCTATGCATGTTGCTCACACGTTCTGACGACAGTAATTTATGGAAAGCTTGAAATTGGGGAAAAATACTGTTTTCATATACCTTTTTTTTCAATCCACAAACTTGTCACACATGCTGATTTGGGTAGTTCTCACATTGTGGAAAGAACTACAAGATGAATTGATATTCAACACAGTCATCCATCCATCGTCTATATCGAAATATCCTTGCAGAGTCAGGGGAGGGGGGAAGCCTTTCTCCAGCGGTCATTGGGCAGGATGGGGGGTACAACCTGGACAAATTGCCAGTCCATCACAGGGCACCACTGAGGCACACAGGACAAACAACCAGGCACGCACATACCCTCACCTAGCCGTCATGTTTTTGGACTGTGGGAGGAGGCCGTAGTACCAGGAGGAACTCTGCATGCACAGGAAAAAATATGCAAACTCTATGCAGAAACAAACTAGACCTGGATTTGAAACTTTGCTACAAGGCAGCACTGCTTCCAACTGCACCTCTATGCACCTCCAAATACAGTTGTATTTAATGAATTAATGACATGTTACATTCAGTAACCTACTAAGTGAAATGCGTAGAATAAATACAAACAAACTGATCTTTTCAAGCATTTTTCTGTTAGTCTTTTTACTTAAAGCTAGTGAAAACCTAGAGCTTAAGATTAGAATATTACAAAAGACTTGCCAAAAAAAAAAATACACAAAAATGAATGGACCTGATGAAAAGTTTATTTCCTGTTTAAAAGTTATTTGTAAAAGGTACATTTTAATTTGTAATCTTGAAAATAAATGTCCTGCATCATACTGTACAAAATGAAAAAAATATATATATTAAAGTATATTATAATTCAAAATACTACAATTTGTGTTCTAAATAAAGAACAACTAAATATAACGTCATATGTGGTGCAGATCTCCAACTTGACCTTTCACCCAAAGGAGCTCTTCTGCTCTCAGGGTTATGTCAAAATGTCTTTGCGGCAATGTGAGAAATATATGACCTTTTCTATTGCTTTGCTCAAGACTCTTGGCCTAAGTTCTTGTCATATAAATGATCTTATTTAGCTTAAAGTCAAAAAGTTTTGAGGTAAATCAGATTCCACTGCCAAATTATTATGAAAGCGTTATGAATAGAGTGACAGACTGTGGACTCTAAAGGTGCTTTAGAATATTTTTTATAGAAAAAAAAAATAGAAAGCCATTTTAACCCTTATAATCTGTGTCTTCATAAGGTTCTGAGAGACAATTAAACACTTGATATATGTTTAATAATATCTTTAATCGTCTTAAGTAATAACATTTTGAACATTCATTTAGCTGCTGTTATACTGCTGTGTAGGTTTGTGTATAGAAAATCATCTAAAGCAAGTCAAAACACGTGGAAGTGAAGTAGAACATCAAGCCTTCTCATATGTTTGAAATATGCATGCTGCTTTGATGCATTCCCAATTATTTATTTCTAAACACACTTACTGGTTAAATTTAATATATCTTTGTTTTAAAAGCGATTGATTTTCTGACATATTTGTTTTAGATATTTATTACGAGTGTGAATATAGACCTAAATTACACTGTCAAGGATTTAAGAAACAGCAACATGGTCTCACAGCTATCAATTACGAAGTCGACATATTTGCCAGCTGAGCCAGAGAACGGCAAGCTCATTGTTGTGCAAATCATTCAGACGTCCAGGACGCAAACATTTTTTTGGTTGGTTTGTTTGTTGTTATGAGAAAGTTGATGAGTTTACTTTACAAATTACAAGTTAAACTCTGCTTCTCCTCTGCCTGTGAGATGTTCTGTCAGCGGACTGTGTGGTCTCTGCGTGCCACTAACAAACTCAATCAAAGAGGTGCTGCTGCTCCATGAGAGTGAAGATGTGTTTAGAAATTACAAATCATGCTCTACAACTGACAGTTTTATGAAAACAAACTGAACTTCGGCTCTGCCGATATTGAGAAAATACTGCAAATGTTTGTCCACGCTTCAGAAACGAGTGGCTTCCGTCTGCCGGTACAATGCCAGTAATACCTCTAGTCTGTGTTTTTTCTTGCCTCTCCCATGAACAAAATCACCAAGATAAAATTCATCCTTAGCGATTCAAATGAACCTGTATTTGAATTTCAGATTACATTTTTTGCCACTACCTTTTTTTTAAGGAGCTTTCAAATGTTTACTTCAAAGTCAAGACTAATAGCGCTTTTAAATCAGGCACTTACCACTTTGTGTTAACCTAGATTAAGCTATATCTTCAAGCCAGAGCTGGAAATTGATTTATCCCTGACTCAAGTTTAAATTAGGTCTAAATGCTGTCATTACATTGAAATGTGGTCTATTGCTTAGTGGGATACTTGCTGGAGCATTATTTACCAAAGAGAACTTATCTTCCTGTGGAAGACGTGCAAAGATGTGAAAGATGTATTTAAATGTAAACATTTTAGAAGTGTTGAGTTGTAAGACTTTAACATGCCCAATTTATGTTTGTTTGTTTTGCTTAATTTGCCATAAGTGGGTAGATTTTAGCTTGATAAATGAGTTTGATTTTTACCTATATTATGGATGAGTTGTTCAGATCATTCTTTGGAAAGAAAAGGCAGCAATTCCTCCTTCAGATTGAATTAGATAGATTGAGACAAAGTTGGGAGACGCTTTTTGATAGATCAAGAGTCTAATTGGTTGATCATTCTCAATATAATCAAATGCCATTCAATTTGGCTATAGCAAAGTATTTGAAACCAACAAGGAATGATCTTTAAAAACACATTTACTCTGCGGTAAAAGAAAAGCCTATAGAGCATCTTTCACAGTATTATGTCTCCCAGATGGGGTCAGACACACTTCTGAGTTCATTGGATGCTTTTGTGTGCTATCTTTTCAAATGGCTTTAAGAAATTTACATTAGATTTGGTCCAAGTGTTCATTTTGAACTCCAAAGTAAATTGATCTGTTTTTATGCCCAGTGGTTATTGTGACCTCGTCTCCGTTGTTTTTTATTCAAACATGATTTATTGCGCATCGCCCGGAGTGAATTTCATCACATTTGAATATTTCTGCTCAGATTCGGTAATGGAGTCATTGTCACAAAAGGGGATGGTGGTCATGGAGGACTCAAAATGCAGGCGAAAGGAGGCAGAGGTGGAGTGAAGACAAAGATGTTCGATAATATAAAAAGAAACGACAGACAACGAAGAATGCAATCCAAAATATCTGTACTGAAGATGAAGACCATCAAACTGGGCAGACTACACTAGTATTGAGCAAATGAACCAGCATCGACTACAGAGGGATATGTATTGAGTGGGACAAGAAACAGAGACTAATGAGCAGAGTGGAACCAGCTGAGAGTGCAATCAGCGAACAGAGACAGAAGGTATCAAATAATCACAGAATGATTGGAAGAACAAGAACTAAATACAGGCCAGAAACTGACAGAAGCTACTACGACAGCAAGGATAACTCTAAATGCAAAAGAAATTTAACTACCCAAACATGATAAACCAACTCCAAGATGTCGCAGTCATGAGAGTATAGTTGTGAGGACAAATATTTCACATCCACAATAGAGGAGGACTGATGGTTTGCAGATGAAAAATGTGGGGTCCATGATCTGAACTGGTTGCATGTGTTGGTTAGCTAAACCATTTTGCTTAATGTTACCTTATTTTTAAGTACACAGCTTGTTTCCATGTATACGTCTTTCATCAGAAGCCGCTACAGCTTTCAGCAAGTAGGGTGCAGTGACGTTAGAAAGAACTGGTGCCTTTTGAAATAAAAATGAGCAGATAATGATGTATAATGACACAAAATGATCTACCACTACTACTAATTTGCTTTTCCTGGAATGGTAATTTGTTTCATTTTTATAATAACTGAAGGTAACATACTCGTATGATTTTGTTATAAAATCAAGTACTATAGGCCTGTAAAATACATAATACTTCCCCTTTAAAATATAACTACAGGTTTTATTTGCCTAAAGAGATTATGCTGCATTCTTGTCTGTAGAAAGCAAATGTAATTTTCACCACATCTTACCTTTTAATAAGCCTTATAAATTTAAATTTAGTGTATTCTCATATTACCAAGTATTTTGCTCAGACCAAGCATGTAAGTGCATTCAATAAATCTATCTTGTAATTTATTTGTTTACCAGATAGTCATTTAATGTTACAGTCAATGACATGAAAAACTGTATTCAACAGTACCAAATAAATTTTTATTTTATTTATTTGTAGTTGACCTGTTACCGTTTTTTTTTTTTTTTGGATTTTTTTTGCTTTCAAAATGATCCAGTAGACTCCAGACCAGACAAATGCTAGAATGCTAGCTATATCATGTTTTTTTTTCTCATTCTAACAAGAGATAGCGAACATTTCTAACAGTAATCTAGTATGCAATGTATGCATTTCTGACAAGATGCAAAGATTTTGACAAGGCAGTAGATTCTAATGTATATTACATATTAAACTTTATGTATGGCTGCTCTCAAACCGAACATTAAATACTAGTCCTTATGTTAGGGGGTTAGAGCAGAGGTGCCGCTCAAGCACTTATGCAGCAACTGCATAAGAAATATCCAAAGCTTGTAAAAATGAGGTGTTGCAACCCAGGATATTCTGCTAAAGTTCTGGTTTAGGTAATTGAGCCTGTTTGGACATATTTTACAGTGAAAGGATTGGGTAATTGGATCTTTTTTGCTGGCTCTGTATTTTGTTGTCCTCAAAATTTCATACTGTGGTTTGGATGGTGTCTACACAGTGTAGCCTAAAATTTAAAGCCCCTAAGAACGCAGAAAATGTGGAAGGCAAAAGCAATCTACCGGCACAGAGATGTGTGTTTGTCTGGTTTTTCTTCTTAGAACTGTGAATTTGCCATCAGGCAGATTTCTTACATGCAAACCAATCTGAACCGATGTGGAAAATGTAAGCCCTCCTCCCTTGTTGAATCATAAATTATAAGGGAACAACCCCTTATAATTTAAGGGGGGTAAGGGAAGGTGTTATTAGGGCCACCCATATACAATTATGAAATCACTTAAGTATAATTTGTTTGGGAACATGAAGTTGTCTGAATGATCCGAAAAATCAACACATCGTCACAGCTTTGGGACTCCAGCTGGTTACCTTGAATACTGAAATTGTTTCAAAACCAAAAAGCAACAACTCATTCTGGAGGTCACAGCATAACCCAGCAAAGCAGAACCTAAAGCACCACACTTGTTAAAGTCAATGTCATGATTGAGGGAGAAGAACAAAAATGAATTACTCCTAACTCATCAACTTTGAGGTCAAATATTCTCCTGCTATCTAATATATCCCACCCTATAAGATGTGGTGTGATGAAGTGATATTTAATGGTATTTACGCCACGTCAATGCTCATAATATTAAGCCTGATCAATATGAAGTTTTGATTGTGTTCTGTGATTGAGAGATAAATGAAAAAAAAAAAAACATTAGCTGGGGACTCTGAGTGCATTGTGTATCCAGAAAATAGCTTCATGCAGCAGGAATTGATAAAGATCTGATCATGGAAGCATGACAAATTTGTAAGGAGAACAGACAAAACATGATATACAGATTTTTTTAAAAAGTCGTATAGAAGCTTTTTAATAAATCATATATGAAAAAGGAATTAAAAAAAATCCCCCTTTGTGTGATTTCCTTTGTCTAGAAACAACTTTGCATTGCTCAAAAGTTGTGTGAAGATCATGCACTCTATTCATTATGCAGAGCCTCCTCCTGCTCTGCTGCTACAAAGGAGATGTCAGATTTGCATTCTCTCTCTCCCTGTTGTTTTGAAGTGAGTCTTTATTATGTCATTTTATGTCAGGCACACATTTGGCTTCGCCGTCTGCAATATCTCCAAGAGCCGCAGCAGGCGAGACTTAGCAGAGTGTTCAGCAATTCCTGTCTCTATTTGCTTTCTCTCAGCAGGTTGTCAACAAATAATCGGTTTCCATACAAATGATGTTTCTGTCTTTGTCATTTAATTGTTGGCGGTCTTTGTGCAGCGGATCAAACACAGAGAGCGATAACAATACGCTGTTTCAATTAAATTCACTCATGTGTGACTTATGCTTGAAGAATTGCTTTCTGCTCCAGTCAGAAATGTTATGGACTTTACAAAGCAATATTTATGCAAACATATGACAGACATGGAGAGGTTTTGCATTGTTCAACATCATTTCGCTGTCATTTACCTTGATCTGAAATTACTGACCAACCATTTATGCGATGTTCACTGGTGTACATGTTTGGTTTTTTTTCTTTATATCAATTTGTGTGTGCACAATCTCGCTTCTGGAATTTCTCTGATGATTTTTCATCTCTTACTCCGCTGCTTTTGTCAAACAGACTTGGAGAATTTCAAGACCCAGAGAAGAAATCCAGTGAGGGTTCGTGAAGGTCAAGGAGTGGTCTTACTGTGTGGCCCACCCCCTCACTCAGGAGGTAAGATTCTCTGGTGTTTTAGTCACCTTTAAACATAGCATTTTTACACCCGGTATATGAAGTTTGGTATGCATGAGGAGACTCTCTATTGCTGGTGGCTTTTTTTTTTCTTTTTTTTATGCTTGTGTCGTTGAAGTTAGTGGAGTGAGTCATTTGTATTGTGCAACATTTTGGCCTGTCAGCTTGATTTCTAGGAGGGTGAGGAAAGATTTGGCAAGCAATCTGCAGAGAATATTTTTGGCTGGTGCTCTGCTAAGCAGAATAACAAAGCTTTGCTCAGATGGTAACTCCCCCCTCCCCCTCCATATCACCTCTTTACATCTTTGGGAGTAAGTCTCCAGTGCCCTTTACACCTATACACGGGTCTTAAAATAGACTAATTAACTTAACTTTAATTGCAAGTATATGTACATGTAATTTTACAATACAAACAGCTTAATCTCTGATTCAAAGCTGTAGTATGTAATGTTTTTTATTTCATATATTAGTTAAAACCATCACTATGTTGTGATAGTGTTATATGAGACATATAATCTGTGACAAAAAATCAAACTCCTCCACCTCCTCCCAGTGCTAATACACAGCTTCCTATTAAAAACACTCAATCAGAGCTCTGTCAGTCACCTTTGTGTGTAATCTGCTCAATGCACTAATTCTTTAGTTGGGGAAAAAAATCATGTTAAATAATAATATTTTTAAATAAAATCCCCAGTGACACAGTTTATAACACAGCTGTTAATGCTTTGTATTAGTTTGCATAGAATCTTTTGGTTAAGATATCTAGACAGTTTAGAATCCTGGTTCATCTCTTATTTGAAAGGGAAATTGGCCCACAGCATCCTAGAACCGCCACCATACCTAACAGGTGCTACATACATCTAATGGTTGTTAAGGTGACTTGTATACCCCAAGACATTATTCTTTACTGTGTTTCTTATGTTACTTATTGGCATCTTCCTCACTCAAGTGAAAAAATTCTGGATTCTTGTCCAGCCTTGCTTATCACAGATCCAGTCGTTTTGAACTTATTTATTACTAATCTGACTTTGGACATGATTAAGTCTCAATGAAGACTAATTCCAATTTTATGTCTTGTGATTAATTAAATCTCTGTTTCCCATGTTTAAGAGTGGCAAAAAGAAATGTGATTGCATCACATTATATTTATAGTCCAGGGAAACATGAAGTCATGGATTGCTAATTAGACAGTGCTTGAGCAATCAGACCGACATAAAAAAGTTAACTTTAGTTAGCAACAATTTTGATACCCATTTGGCAAATGTATTCAATTTTTTTATTTTTTTTTTACGTCATGTTTTTGTCTTAAATTATACTGCTGTGAAGTAAGAGGAATTTACTGCAAGGCTTTTTATATATCTATATAAGGTGTGCCAATTAGTGTAGAGGCTGCAGTAGGTTGGCATCTTTTGAAGTTTTGTGACTCTATGGTTGAAAATTATTTTCAACTCCACCACAATTAGATAACTTTTCCCTCCACAGTCTGAAGCACGTCAGTATGCATTCTCCTGGACATGTATCTTTGATGATTATTCAGCATGAATGTGGACGAGCTCATCATTTCTTCGACTCCTGTGTCTTTGAAGCTGGGAGTGCAGAAATCCTGCGACTGTGCTTCCTTTGACCAATGCTTGTCAGCATCAGTGAAACAGGTTTTAATTTCCCCCAGAACCATGCGGTTAATCGGTGCATAAAGGCGCTCTTACAGAAGCTGCCGGATTGTTTCATCTGCTTCGGACAGTGTTGTAGCTCCCCCGTTTGACATTTTCTCATTCTCTAGAGTTCCGTTTGTTGGTCTTAATGTTGAGAAAATGTGGGGAACGAATGCCCCTGCAAGGTAAGCGAAAATGCATCGGTGTGTTGTTTGCAAAATGCTTCTGATGCGCTTTTCAGTTCCTTTTTTTATGCAAATCTATAAAACACTCTTGCCAAAGTCAGCACTGAATGTAACATCAATGTTTCTAGCACTCCTCTCTTCTTTTGAACATGTGCAAATCTAATTTTGACAGCCTTGATGCAGTTTGATCTACGCCTCCCCCCACAGGGAGACAGGGGCTCTAGAACCGCTTTAAACAGACCAAAACATGTCAAACCGTCAGTCTAATTTGAAAACATATGAAGCATGTTTATTGGGGTGTTTGGTTATGAGATGACAAAATGTTTCGTATTTTAATATCGGCAGTGGAAAATATTTCATAGTCATGTTATGGATAAATTTAAATATCCCATTCCATGTGAACCCTGCTGTTCCCCCGCTGAGGGAAAAATGAGTCCTTAATCACATAACCACTTGAAAGCTTAATAGGAGTCCCACTTTTTCAGTGCTTTGTTCTGTTTGTTATAATGAGACATCTTACCTCGCGTTAGAGTATAAAAAGCTGAAGCAATGAGCCATATGCTTGCATTTGGCAGTTTGAATGTTTTTCGGATGACCCTTACTGCAAGGTACCCTCATGCCTACGCTCCAGTCAGCAAACAGCTACAGAATCAGGAGTGCTGGGGTTAAGTGTGACAGCAGTGTCATAAAAAATAATATTTAAAATGTCCTATTTTGACAGATTGGAAAGCACCAAATTAAATCTAACAGATTATTTATTACTTGTAAGAAAACAGATTTGTTTAGGATAATATCACATATGAAAAGTGTCTTGTGTCTCCGAGTGTGTCGTCTGTACTCGAGGCAATTTTTACAAATTGCAGGAGGAAATTGCTTCCTTTCTCTGAGTGCTGTGACAAAAGACAGTGTGCTCTTTAGATAGCCTTTCAGAGAGGGTATTTTTTATTCTCTGGTGGAAATAGAATTAGTCAACCTTGGCTGACTTTTACTTGGATGGATTACATGTGAGGGAATAGACATACAGTAAACAAGTATAATGTATTTATTTGGAAATGGACTGATGTTTCAGAAGTCACCTAAAAGTCATATTTGAGTCAAAAATGAAGAAGATTTTCTTAGATGTTTCCACATGTAATGAATTCTGCGTTTAGGCTGCACGGTCCAGTGATGTCCAAAAAGTGGACAACTGGAAAAGAATGAGTGTTCGTTGAAAATGTTGCTTGCTTTTTGACAGCTGCTCACTATCAGCTCGAATTAAAATATAACTGTCCGCATTAATATATTGAACCCAATGAATTAGTAATCATCTACGGTAAATGATAAACTGCTGGTGATTTTTAATTGACTGCATCCGGTACATTTGCTGCAATAGTTGATGTGCTGCACATATCTCAGCTCTCAGCGCTCCTGTAGTTTGCAAGAGGAAGAACATGCTGCAGGTACAGAGACAACAGCAGCAATTAAAATGGACTTTTTGAGAATAAAATCCCCCTCAGCTGCAGCTTATTTTTGATATTGTGCATTACTGTGTTGTCAAGCACTTTATTTTTTTTTAATCCGTGAAAGGGGAGCCATAACATAACTCAAATATTTCCTGCAGACTATATCTTGCATATTTGTTGATGTGCAAATAGCAAGCTAGAACAGAATAAATAAGATAAATTCTACTTAAAGCCTTATATTAATTATTTGTCTTATGTCTATGAGTAATAACTTTATAATTATAATGATGAGAGGAAACATGACACAGCTCATAGTGACATCTTCTTTGTCTTAGAGTCAGAAGACAGCTGTTTTTATCAACTCTGCTGCTTCTGTTGATTATTGTGTTTCATATTTTGTGGCGCTCTGCATATGTTTTTACATTAAAACAGCCTGTTTAGCTATAGAAAGTTGGATTGGTTCATTATATAAGATACATTTTTACATTTGCCTTCAGGAAAATGTAAAAGAGAAGTTTCTTTAATAGAAAAGTCAACAGGATGTTAAGAGGCAGTTTGAATAAATTAATTACATCAAAAGTTTTCATATGTGTTTTACGCCATAGCTGAATTGTGCAATTTAAATTCTCAAAGGAATTATCCATTCAAAAGAAGTAGACAGTAATAACTTCAGGGAGAGCACTAAACCATATACCTAGAATATACTGCTACAGGATTATTATAATGCAACCAAAGTATTTCTCTTTTAAGGCTGGTGGCATAAGTAATTCCTCTCAAAAATGTAAAGTATTAAGTAGATATTTGAAGGTATAGTTTGGGAAAAATTCCCAATAGAAAAAAAAGTGATTTTGGTTTTATGTCTTCACTCCTGTCAGTTATTGTGAAGTATACGATTGTGGTGAAATAAAATCTAAACTATCTAGGTTTATTATGGCAGTAAATAACAAGCATGCAACATGCAGTTCTGAAGGTGAAAAAAAAAACCCACACTTAAGCAAGTTTCAGAAAATTTCAGAAAATGGATGTAATGATGTAATTATCAGATTAATCCAAACTAGGTCCCTGCTACGCTACAAAAGATCTGCCAAAATCAGCGTTCATTCGTCCTTCTGTTGGTGGAACTGCTGTTCTAAAACCAAACCCGTTTTTGCTTGGAAATATCTATTTTCACTCAATATGTTTAACTGAATTAGCTGTCACTGGAAATCATTCCTTCTGAGTAATGCACTGATAATCTAAAGATATGCAGTAAGATGAATAATCCCTGTTTTTTATTATAATTCTAAAATTGCAAGCATGCCATCATCTTTCAGACATATGTCTAAACACAACACACACTATTACTCTTTTATCTTCCTTCATCCCTAATTTTCATTTCCATGGTAAGTGTAAATAGTAGTGTTATTATGTACAGAAAAATGCTTCTAAACAATCAGAAATGAGAGAAAATTATCTTGAAATGAGTTTATGTAAGACATTTGATGGACATTTTGAGACAAGTGAAAGCAGGTACTGAATCTGAAAGACTTGCCAAGTTTTAACTGGCTATAAAAAGTTTAAGGTGATATCCAAATTACTGCTAATATCCATTTTATTAGTCTGCTGTGAATAACTCTGCTGTATATTAAATATTTTCTATCTCTGGAAGCAGTGAAAATAAATATTCTAGGTGAAGTGAGTTTAACAAAATCAGGAGCAACAAACCTCAGGGCCTCTTGGCTCTGAAACTCAGAGACTCAATCTTCATTTCTTCCACATACCCTGTAAAATGTACAGGTATGATTAGCAGGAAAGTCAATTGTCACAGATTTCTATATTCTGTGCATTGTTTTCAAAATATACTTTTGTTTTGCAAACCCATCAATTTAGGTTTTTATCTTTCTTTAGTAAGTACTAACATGGTGTAATCTGTTTATAATCTGTTTTTGAACACCTGAGGACATATTGAAATAATTTTAGAAATTAACAAGAACCAAATCCTTTTGGAGCCTAACAGTTAAAAAGGGTTATTTACTTTTGCTAAGTTTATTTGTATTGAAAACATGAAAAATAAAACATTTGAATTTACTTAGTAGAGTAAGAAATCCTATTATTTTCCCGAGTTCGAATTTAGTCAAATAGGTTTATAGATATTTGGATTTGTAAAAATGAGCCAATGTTACATTTATATTTTAGACATGTAATTTTTCTGTTCAGAAGAACACAATTGTGGAGCACAGTTAAAAAAATAACACAGCATCTGGATTTCCAATAGTTTTTTATATTTTTTTACTATTTGGGGTTTCATTTGGGTGTGGTTTCTGTAGTGGGCCTCATCTAGGAATTATTGGTAAAAGGCAAATTGATAATTAGCTTAACTTTCCAGTATTGAATTGAATGATTGTTTAAACTATGATAACATAAACTCAAGACATTTAATGAATTAAAAATTGACAGTTCGGTTCTTGTGACTACTTACCTCTGCCATTTCCCTCTCCCAGCAGGTGTATACAGGCAAAACTTTCCCCGGGAACGTGAGCACTCTTTATTAGTTCTGGAACTGCACCTTACCAAGAAATGGATAAAATGGGAATTTTTCACATTGTGGTATTATCTTTGTTAGGTTCTGAGTATTTATTTGAGATTAAATATTAAAGGTTCTGTCCATCTTGGTTTGTAAATAACATATTGTTTTGTTAGCTCTTTGTTTAATGTAAATGTTCTTGTTTTGCTTGCCATTTTACCGTTGTTTGTTCCTTGAAATGCTTTCTTCAAATTTTGTTATTCAATTTTAAGCAGTCTGTCATTCATTGTTCATGTTGTTGTGGTTTGGTGTACACCTTTGCACTGATACTAAAGACGCTTTCATTGATGCCAATCTGGGGATTTTTTTGCAACCATTTGGGTCGACCGTCCATGGTCGCTCCACGACCATGACTGGCAAGCGACAGTATACTTGAATTCTTTAGGACAAAAAGAACATTTTTGATGACATCATGCAATCACACTGCAAAGATGCAGCTGCAATGCTAATGGAAGAGTAACAAAGTTGAGAGTGCAGACCACCATGTAGTAGATAGTTTCTGCTCGTTTCCTTCCCCTGGCTGGGAGGTGATTGAAAATATCTTTAGGATCTCACTGATCCAAACTTCTGTACTATCCTCTGATAAAATATGAAGTTGCTTTATCACTAATGCATTTATGCAAGTTGTTAACTAGGAAATTTTCTGTGCATTTGGATTTTTCTTAGAATGAGCTGCCTTTCAACTTCTCAGCGATACATCAAAGCTGGCACTAAATGAATCAAACTGACGTTTCTGTTGTGGCCCTTGCTAATTGACTGAAAGTAAAGCTGATCTGGAGTCAGTGCTCATAATTTTCACTTGCTGATTCAGCGCACCCCTGCTGGACATTATCTAATCAAGATAACGCACTGTGATTGATCACTAGACAGTAATTCAGTGTTCAGAACAGCTCTATTGCAAGACATATTTATTTTTAAAAAGCAGTCTGCAAAAGCTATTAGATTCTGATTTATGCAATAATACACTGAATTTATTTTTTCAGCCATTGTAATCAGTCCCTTTCAGTGAAGGCCCCCTAAACACATAATATCGGTAGATCCAGGCTAGATGCTAGGTCTGTGGATGATATTTCAACCACCAAAGATCACCAGCTCTTAAATGTAGAAAGACTTTGGACTTTACAGCTGTGGAAAGAAGACTGTTTGAAGATGTTTTTGTGTTTGCTCCATGCAGAAGGAAAATACTTAAGCCGTCTTCCTCTAGCCACTCTGAGAGCTGTAGCCAGATGTTTGTTGATCTGTTTTAATTTATAATATTTCTGAAGACTGCTGAACTTAAGCTAGCACATATCAAAGCTAATTAAGACAGCTATACATTATCCTCAGCAGTTGTGAAAGCACAACTTAATACAGGATGCATTGTGTGTGTTCCTGCTGCAGACTGTAATTGGCCCTTGACGTCATTTACTAAAGTTTTTCCATTAGTTAACTTGTTAATTGGAGCTTGTAACACTAGAAATGTTCTTGATGCTGGCACACTACAAGCGAGACACTGCTAACAGAAAGTAGGTACATATTTATTTTGAGCCCAATAATCCTCACAAAACATTTTCAGCTTTTCTTCCTTTTTTCTGTATTCTTACCGCACTAGAGGAAATGCAGCTTCACATCTACAGAGAGAAGTCTGACTTGTATTTAAATAGACTCTCTGCCCTGAAAAAAAACTGAGAGCCATGTTCTCATACAGGGTGACAGGACATAATTCAACATCAGCCCAATGCAGTCCTTGACAAGATCCTCTACCTCCCTCTTAAGGGTTTCCAGCACCCCGTTCATGATTCAGGAAGCCATTATTTCACTTTAACGATGCCTCAAAATCTACAGCCCCTGTGTAGGAAGCAGATTGGTGGTGTTAGGATATTTTAAAACTGCAAGGCATTTCAAAGCTGCACTTCTGCACTGCCAAAACATTGTTGTGCGTTCAAAAGAAGCGCTGACTGAATCCTTTTACTGGGCTTCCCCATATTTACTTTACGGCTTGTCACTCTGTGCTTTGAGAAGCTCTGAATGTCTGTGGCAGGGCCAGGACCTAATGCATCTGACCTCCTTCTGCTAATGGAAATGTGCTTTTCAGATTTACTCAAGGTTGAAATCACTTGTTTTGTGCTTCCAGTGCATCTACCCCCACCCTCCAAAACATAAGCTGTATGCTTGTTGATAGAAGCACATACAGCTTGCAGGGATTTTTACCCGGTGCGTGACTTGAGCCATTTCATAGCGTGAGCTTGTTTGTTATGAATACAGATTGGAAGTCATAGTTAATAGCTGTCATTTTCCATGGAGCAGACCTGCCAGGATACACTGTGGCACAACCTGTGCATATATTGCGCACACACCCACTCTTAGACTCCGCTCGTCCTTGGCCTGTCATGTTGCATTTCTCTTCCCTCCTCTCGGATCATTAATGGGAAATTGATGCTGTCGGTTCATTATACTAAGACTAAATGGAGCCACAATGAAAATCTGCGACTCACTGTCATTCACAATTGTATTATTTGATTACCACCCATCCAAACAGGGCTTTGAAGTCAATCAAATAAAGCCAATTGTGCGTTTTACTTTCCATGTCCTGTTTCCTTTAGCTCTACATGAATCTTTAAGAAACCAATTAGTATCCGATCATTTGTTTAATTTGATTTTTCACAACCTGCACATTTGAATTATGCGGTTTCACAGAGTAGCTTGCAGTAGATATAAAGCACTCTGAACAATTATTCACACCCTTTAATGCAAATTTACTTGAAAACAATGGGGTAGTTAGCATCTCTGTTTATTATTGACATTATTATTAATATAAAAATAGCAAATATGTGTTAATTTTGAATTATTTACTTAATTGGAAAGTATTTCAATGCATGCAAATGAAAAAAAAAACTGTATCATGACAACTTTCTGTCACATTACAGTTATATATTTCGATCATTTACCCTTTCAAAATATTGTTTATTAAAGTCAAGTTTTGTCTTACTTTATTTGAAGTTATACAAGTCATCAGAATATTCAAGTTGGTGAAGATATGCCTACTTAATAAAACATACTATTTTAGAACTAGTAGTAATTCCAAACAGCAGAATCTTTAGTGTATTGGAAATAAGTAATAAAAACCTGAAATAAATAGAAATGTATTTTTACTCTACAAATAAATAAGAATTTATTTGTAGGTTTGATAACAATTTAGAAAATGACACACATTTGCACTGTATGTAATATTCTTTGTAGAGTGTATAGATTATAAAGAATACAATAAAGAACTGTATTCACAGTATGCGATAATCATTGTAAAATTCACTCTATATCAGGAAATGAAAAGAAAATATGTATATATCACAACTAAAAGTGTCATGACATTTGTATTGCATTTTAGGATTTTCTCATATTGCTCACTCCTACGGTGAACAATATGAGAACAATTTCTAATGTTATAGAAATTGTTTAGAACTCATCATTCTGGAGCGTATGCCATCATGAACTCTTTCAAATAGAAACATATTTTAAATACTATTAATTTCCTTCACCACACAAACAGAAAATAAATTGTCGGCAGGATAATGAGACAAATCATTAGCCCGGCTCGACAAAGAAATGCTTCAGCAGACACAGAATCAGCCATTCTCAGTTCCAGTGAGCTGATCAGAACAGAAAGGAGCTCCAAAAGATGATCTTGAACATTTTTCAAAGAACAAAAAAAATTCCTCTCTTTGCATACTCTGGCCGCGTAAAGTATTATGTGAGAACATTAAGTGCTACCCCACTGGTAAAAAGTGGCTGTACAAATTATTAACAGAGTGTGTGAGTCAATCAGAGCAGAGAATTATGTAATCAAGAGGTGAGAACGGCATACCAACTTCTCCACCTGTGGGCAGTTGGCTCAAGGTAATGCGGTTTGTTGGGAAATGATAGGGGCTGAATCACAGTTTGTTAAAACAATAGCAAAACATAAAACTATTATTCTGAAATATTTGCATTTGTCTGTACAAACATGGGGCTGCATAGTGTCACTGTTGCCTTGCAGCAAGAAGGTCTGGGTTCGACCCGGGGTCTTTCTGCATGGAGTTTGCATGTTCTCCCTGTGCATGTGTGGCTTCCTCCCACAGTCCATAAACATGACTCTCAGGTTAATTGGTCTCTCTAAATTCTCCATAGGTGTGAGTTTGTGCATGGTTGTTTGTCTTTCTGTCTCTTTGTTGCCCTGCGACAAACTGGCGACCTGTCCAGAGTGACCCCGCCTCTCGCCCGGAACGTTTGCTTGAGATAGATGAACAAACATGAAGTCTGAGATATACAACACATTTGGGAACTAGAGGAACACTCTGTCAAAACCTGGTCCATCCAATGTTCTCCCTTTGCATTCTTTTTTCTAAAGTTTGTGCTCAGTGGTTCAATCAGGGTCTTTGTTGTTGTATTTATGTCAGGACCATGACAAATCCTGTTGCGTGTTGTTGTGATTCTCCTTTTAACTACATAAACAGACCGAGCATGAGTTTATCCGCGATAGAGACCCACAAACTGTCACGAAAGGGTCTGAAAACTGTAACTTATCAAACTGACGGTCATTCGCCATCACATTAATATGCTAGAACACGCACCATTGATTCACAGCGGGGAAAGCATGACTTTAGGATCCCAGAAGAAAGAGTTAGTTGACAACTCACAAAAGGTATTGCATCAGATGAAAATAAATTTAAAATTCAAAGTGAGTCTGGAACACATACTTTGAACATTTGTCGCTGGGCAGCATTGCCAATCCATGTGACAATAAAAAACACACACAGAGGTGATGTAATACTGTAATTAGAAAAGCTTTCACTTTCCCACATTTGACAGCTAAAAGGACAGCAGCCTGTGTTTAAAAGCACAATAAGTCTGAGCATAGAGAGCAAAACTTTAAGAATATGTTGTAAGGTTTGAAAAATGCCACGTTGTCAAAGACACAACAGATGAGCATGCTAATGCACCGACTTAAGGAGCACATGGAGGTGTTACAGGATGCAACTGTTCAAAAGATTGTATGGAAACAGGCGAAAAGGGAAAAACGTTTATGCATCAAACAGGTGGGATAGTTAAATAAAAATGGAGTATGGCCTTAGAAAAATGATGGAAACACACAGTTATCAGCATTCCATTACACTTGCTAGGCAGTAATAATACAAATAATACAGCAAAGCCCAGGCGTCCTGCTTGCCATAAAACAGCAGAGGTGAATAAGTGTACACCTCACATCTCACTTATTTTATTCTCTGTGCTATACTGCAGAGTCATCACTTAGACAAGTTTTACCAACAGCCTAGATTGCTTTTGGGACAGGGATGCAGTGTGGTCCAGAGCAATTTATCCTTGTGTCAATATGTCAAAACACCAATATTCAGCCTTGTAATGCCACTGTTAGTGCAAAAGCTTTTATGACTGCATTCCATTTGGCTGGTAGTACCCGGGTCCTTTCCCAGAAACTTGTTACATCAGATAATGAGAGGTGGTATGAAACCGAGTGACACAAACTGTAATATAATGGTTTCAAAGGGCGTTATTCTGTCTTTTATGGTGTAGTTATAAGATTCACAGCAAGGTTTCTCTTATTAACTTACAATTGGACGCATTCTTTCTCAAAAGTGATAAAACTTTTTCACATTTTGGAAATGTTCCACCATTAAACTACAGTATATTTAATTTAAATTTCATGAAATTTATAGCAATATAACCTTTTGAATAATTGATACATGGAAGATTAAAGATTAACAAGGTACAGTTCAACACAAATCAAAATCTGAAGTGTGTCATGCATTTATAGGTTTTGACCATATTAACATTTTTACATCGATGTAAAGTAATTTGGTTCTTGGTTTGGTTTTTATTATATATTCCCAGCACTCACTCAACCCGTCCAAAACTCTTAATGTTCCAACCTCTTCCATGACCATAGGTGTAAAAAAACTGATTGATGCCATAATAGTGGAAGCAATTGGGAACAACAGCAACCCAGACATGAAGTGGTAGTTGTAGGTTTGTAGATGTTGTAGCACAGAGGCTGCCAGCTTTCTGTAGAGCCAGTTGGCTATAGACCTCCAGACTTTGTGTGGCTTTCAAGTTGGCTGAAGAACAATTTGTAGAGAGCAACATTGAATGGGTTTTTATGGCCATGCACTTTCATCCCAGTCCTTATTTCATCACGTGCAATGCGGCGCGTCAGACTTAGTGGGGTAAAACAGCCACTGCTAGACTTTACAGCAGTAGAGATGTATTCTTTGGAAAGGTGAGTTATGTCTCTCTGTGGATTCTTGTAATTCAAGGTTCTCAGGTTGACAGTTACAGTTAGAGCAGGAATTGCTTCTCTTAATTTTGTCAAGTATGAGGCTTGGTGTAGAGGGACTTTTGGTGTGGTCCTACTTTTTAGCAGCTGGGCTTGGTCCCCTAATTTCATTTAAGTTTAATGCTTCAGCATCCCGAGACAGTCAGGACACTTTTATGCTCCCAGCTGTGGGATGGGCCCCTCATGTTCCAGCCTGATTGTGCACCAGTGAACAAACACAAAGTCCATAAAGAAACTTTACTGTCCTGCACAGCAACACCCTTGGGATGGATTAGAGCCAGCTCTTCTACTCCAACTTTAGATTTAATTTTCATAGATTTATTTCTCAAAAATTCCCTTAATACATTCCCATAGCTTTGGGAAAGCCTTCCAGCAGAAGATGTTGTGGCTCTAAAGGACAGGCACACATCATATATAAGGAGCAAAGCGAATTTAAATTACAAAAATCTGAAATTATGAGAAACATTTCCTAGCTTAAATATTTCATTTCACTGAAGCCTGCAACAGTGTACGTAAGGTATGTTCAAGTAGGAAATTGTCTAAAACATCTGCTTATTGCATGCAATGAGGACATAAATGTCATCTTGTTTAAATGTTATATTGTCAAACGTTTAATCAAAGCTAATAAAAATAGCCAGCCTGGAATGTCAGCAATCAGCTGCTCAGATGTTTAATATAGACAAAAGGCAAAACATTTGGGTTATTTCTTGATTTACATCCTTCTTTGACATAGTTTTTTATTGTCATTTAAGAGATAAATCCCTTCTCTTGTATCCCTTCTTCTTTGATTTTACCTGGTTCATGCACCTCCAAACTGAAAAGGAGCAGACCCACTTACACGTTGCTTTATCCTGCACTGTGAAATACCACTTTATACCACAGTAAGCCAGTTAGTTGTGGGAGTTTGTGGGTGGCTTAAGGACCTAGTTAATTTTGTTCCATGTTCCCTGTTACAGTCCAAATGCCAGACAAATACCAAAGCAAAATTCGGAATCCTCATTTTTCCATATTACTTTCAAGTTAAACAACCTGAACTGAACAGAATGGCTCTGCCAGAGACTTAAAAAAACCACAATGCCAATGGGAAAAATCCTTTATTCCTCCTCTTAGCCTCATCACTGCAACATACATTTGATTTATATTAACAATATTATAAATAATCACTCCAATAACAGTTAATGAGAATAATTGATCTTCAATTATAGATGATGTTTTTAATTATGGAAGTCTGGTACTCAGTCTGATGTACTAATTGCTTTATCCCTTAGGGCATTATCCCCCATGAATGTGATAAGACTGCAGATGAAGCTCACCCTATCTGCACATTTGTACAGATATTCCATAAAACATAAAATCCGATCACATTCTGCATGTTGCATTCATACATGTATCTTCTTTGGCTTCGTTTGCAGAACTCACCTTCACATGGATCTTCAACGAGTACCCATCTTTTGTCGTCCAGGACACGCGTCGATTTGTCTCCCAGAAGACGGGCAACCTCTACATCGCTAAAGTGGAACCCTCTGATGTGGGCAACTACACATGTGTGGTCACCAACATGGTCACCAAAAGCAGCGTTCAGGGACCACCGTCACCTTTGGTCCTCCGGCTTGATGGTAATGGTGAACCTCCCTCAGCTTACTTCAAATTATATGGCAGTATAAAGGAAGCAGTTTAATTTTATTTTTTATTTCCACACAGTAGATTCTCAACGTCACAGGTGTAGAAACTTTAATTAGTGACTGTCTGGCAAAAAGTCTGTTTTTGCAAACTGTTGGCAGAAAGTCTGTGTTTCATTTTATAACTAACTTGGCTCACAAATATGTTCAATTTGGGAACTGTTTGATTAGGTTCACTTTTTTTAATGGGAAAGAAAAAATGAAACTTGAAATCCCAAACATTTGAAGACTCATTTAAAATTAAATTAATTTGAAAGCTGTTGTGATACAGTGTTGTGCACAAGTATTCACACCCTTTAAACATTTCCAGCTGCCAGCTTTGATGTTAACAGATTTGCCTACCTGAGTAGATGATGTTTGCACATCCTCTAAAGCCTCTATGCGGCTTTTTACTGCTTCTCTGATGAATGCTATCCAACCTACCATGTCAGGGCAATGTGTCTTAGTACTTTTGCAGTTGTGCTACAATCTTTTATTTCTAGATGATGGTTTGAAAAGTTCTTTGTATGCCACTTTGCTCAGTTATGTATTTGTTTCAAATTTGAACAAGCATGCATAATCCTCACTTTAATTAAACAATGCTTACACCACTTTATAAAGTCCCAATAAAACACACAGAACTTTTGGTTAAAGAGTGACAGAATGTGAAAATGTATCAAAGTTTTTTGCGAGGCATTGCAATTCAAAGAGCTACAAGAAAATGGAGTGGCTGGTAACCTGCATGTAACTGAGTCATACAGACCTATACCATTTTATTTATATATCTATATTTCCTTTACATCCTTTGTAACCTTTTCCAGGCCTCGAGCTGAAATTATTTCTGGGAGACATGCGGGGGAAGTGACACAGTATTATTCTTTGTTCCTGCAGGTGTAATGGGTGAATACGAACCAAAAATTGAAGTGCAGTTCCCTGAAGTTGTCCCCGTCGCTAAGAGCTCAACTGTCAAACTTGAATGTTTTGCACTTGGAAAGTATGTTTATTTTATTTCATTTACTTATTTTTTTATCATTCCAAAACATCAAACCCGTCATTATTTGTTCATTGCTTTAACAATTTTTGAGGTGATCTAATTGATTTTCAGAGCACTCTTAAGAATAAGTAAACAGTGTTACATGCGGAGCTTCATCCTTTTAACTGGTTTCCAGCCACTGTATATAGTTTTTTTAGAAGACCTTAGAGACTGCTATTTTTCATTTTTGCTCGTGTGTGAATATCTTTCTCATCTCTTCAGCCCGGTGCCAACCATAAGCTGGAAAAGAGTTGACGGGGCCCCTTTTGGCAGGAAGGTCGACTTGAATAAAGCCAGTGCTGTTTTAGAGATCCCTTATTTCCAACAGGAGGATGCAGGGATGTACGAATGCATGGCAGAAAACAGCAGAGGAAGAAACTCGGTTAAAGGAAAGCTGTCTTTCTATGGTGAGTTCTGCAGCAGAATGGTTTCCCCGACTTTGATTTAAAGCTTACCTAACTTCATGCCGACCGCCCTGGATATGAAAAAAAAAGAGAGGAAATCTTCTACTTTAAACCTGTCATTCTTATTCCTAAAGTGTCAGGTACATTTTTAGAATTTCTAAAAAAAATCTTCTACCACTTGATTCAGAACTTAATTTAAGCCACCGTCAAACTTCACTTGGTTAAAAAGTCTTGCAAAGAAAGATTTAGCTTTGGTGTGAAGCTTGCAGAAAGTTTTATTTGTTCTCTTCCAATCTGTAGGTTTTATGAGTGTCCATTTACAGCTGAATTAAATACTAGAATGTGGCTGTAAATTAACCCATTTCCACCAGTTCATTTCTCACAATCCCTTTTATTGTTCCAGCAGCTAACAGGGGACCCAGCCCTTTTAGATTTACATCTCTTCTCCGGGAGAAGCTATTTTTCTCTCACCAACACCAGACTTATGGCCTAGATTCTGAGAAAAGCTTTTAATGTCCCGAGATGAAGGATTTTTATAGTTTCTCTCTCCATTATGTTGCAGTTTATGCATTGATGATGCCTGACCACATAGTCTTTGGGGATGTTGTTTACGGAAAGCAAGCAAGTTTGGAGGGGCTTTTTTCTGTAGAGTGGCACCTTTCATATGATGATGCATTTTTTGGAGTATAGAAAAACTGGATGAAATTCTTAGAGTGAAAATAGATCTATGCAAGAGCTTTACATTTATATCTACCTGTTTTTGAACAGTAATATCCATGTTTATAACAGTAGTTTATAAAATGTCAATAAGCTTTCAAAACTGGTCATATAAAACGAAGATGGAATCAGGGAATTGTACCCCTACAACGGAATCCACTGTAAGAAAAATAATACTTGTATTATTTTTTTTTAATTTGACACATACGATGATTTTCACAGAGAAAGAGCAGGACAGAAAGACCGTAATGGTTGCTGCAGCTTCCTGCTGAGCGCCGCCTCAGTCTTCCCTAAGAGTTCAGAACTTATTTATACGTGATTTAGTGAAAGTTAGTCATTTTTAAGTTTGGCTCAAGTGTAATTTAAGTCTTAATTATTATAGATTACTCAACAATGTTTTAATGTATGAAAATGATGTAAAATTCTCATAATTTTACAATAAATGTACATCTTAATGTGTTATATTTTGCCATTTAGGCCTTGGCCTGTATGGGATTTTTATAGTGTGATAGTCTTGAGTAAAAATGTCAGCTTACAATTTTATAGTACGAACACCAAAATGGTAAACAAAAATGCATAACATGATAAAATGGGTTTTACTTCAAACAAAAGAGCAACTTTAATTGCTCAGGTTGTGGAAATAATATTCTACAGTATAGTTATTATATGTAGGTAATATATATTTTTTATTTGGCACAGGCACATGCATATGAAGGTAAAAAAGATGAGTGTCAACAGCTGCTGTTTGCAATCCGTTTGCTGTTTTGTGATAATTTGTCAATTATTTTTGCTAGATATATTTTTAAAAACTGATTAAATTCTTCTTGAGTCAAAAGTACAAAGACGTCATTAAAAATACGCCTTCATATGACTTCTCTGCTGTAACTTTGTGAAAGCCCTGTGTGTCCTTGTGAGATATAACTCTTGTCCCATTTCACAACCTCACAAACTGACTTGTGGGCAGGTGATAAAAATCTGTAATCTCATTTTAACGTCACACTGGCGGGACCTTGTGGAACAGACATCAATTCTGGGACAGAATCAGAGGATCAATAGAAGGATGCGGGTTTGTAGCAGTCAAACATTAGCCAGCCTGTACCAGTTCATAGTTTTGTTTTCTCTTTCAGTTTTTTCCCCAAACTATCCTGCTAAAAGTTGAACAGTGTTTTAAAAATTGATCAAACTGGCTAAATTACCTTGTAATCCACCAAGATTGAGAGTTACCCATTTAAACTAACCTTGTCTTGCAACACCACTTTACATTTTCTCGTTTTCTTGTAGTAGTGCAGTAATTTGCAGTAATTTGTCAATAATTTCATCTTTTAGAAAGATCAGTAGAAGTGTTGAAATTAAATAAAACTTTTCTGTCATATGTTTTCTTTCAGTAGGATGGTGTTAACATTGGTTTTTCATAGACACTGGACATTTACTTGCATTATGTTGTATTTTATTTTCTCTAAAGCAGAAAATTTTTGTAATTTAGGAATCATGAGGACAAGCAAGTGTTTCTAAAACTAAACAAACTCATACATAGTTTTGTGACAATAAGAACACTCATTGAACTAAAACTTTTATCAACAGATTGGTAATTTTACATAAAAAATCATTAAATAATTATTTCGATTGTTAAGTTAAACAACTAATTTATTTTTTTACAGCACCAGGATGACATTTTGATCAACATGAGCCAAACCCTAAAGCTTTCCTTGTTCTTAGTCATTGATCATTCACTTTTCTTCACAATAACTTTATACAGTTTTCAGATTTATAAATATATATTTTCCAAAAGGAGGTCAGCATCAGGTTAATTGGAAGTGGATTCCTGACTTGTGCCCTTGGATGCTTCCTTAATGGATTGATTGCCCTCTTGGTTGCCTCATTGATTTGTTAAAACTGCTGCTTTCAGGTATTTCTCAGACATTTCTGCAGTGTTACCGTGTTGATTCACACTAATGGATTTGTGTCCTCACAGCTCCACCTCAGCTGACGGAGAAGCCTCAGGATGTTCAGAAGACCATCGACGACACTCTAGTGTGGGAATGCAAAGCCAACGCTAAGCCAAAACCCTCGTACCGCTGGCTGAAGAACGGAGAGCCCCTGGATTACATGGAGGTAGAATATTTTTTTAATTGGATTTTCTATTCAGAACCAGAGGTAGAAAAATGAAAACCAAAAAAAGAACTAGATTTTTGTTTCACATTGCAAAATGTGAAATTCAAATTCATACCACTCATTGTTTTGTACCCAAATAATGGATTTTTTTAATTCATACATTAAAAATACAAAATCTCTGTGTCAAGGAAGTTAAAAAAGTTTTTTTTTTTTTCTCAGGATACACCGATGGTAAATGGACTGAACTTATATAGCGCTTTATCCGATCATTTTTGACCACTCAAAGCGCTTTACACTAGAGTCATATTCACCCATTTGCTCTCACAAACGCTCACACATTCATACAACGATACGCAGATCGGTAGGCAATTTGGGGTTAAGTGCCTTGCCCAAGGGCACAGCGACATGGGGAATTGAACCTACAACCTTCCGATCACAAGACAACTACTCTTCCCACAGAGCCACAGTCACCACAGTCACCGTTATTAAAATTTTGGTCAATATTGATAATATATAGTGCTGTTGTGGCTGATAACCAATTCATGCCAATGTATATTTCACTACCCTTTTGACACCTTGAAAAAGACGACCACCCCACCATGCTTCTCCGTTTCAGTTAAACTCTTCCAAATCGTGCCTTGCATCACTGTCACTGTCTCATGACCAAACAAATACCACATGAACTTCCTCCTCTTCCTCTCCAGAACAGTGGCAACAAGATGGAAGTATCAGCCCAGTTTTATTTATTGTAACGGTACTAATATCTTGAAAATGACTAATGTTGAACAATATCAATGTTATATTGTGCTGAAATATTGTAGAAATATTTTAACATTTCTAGACAGGTATCGCTTTACACGAATGTGTATTGTAACTCTTGGAGGCGTTTGTTCTGCATGTGTGCCATGTCAATGGATCTGGTTTGCTTGAATGGGGATAAACGCAGTAAAGCATTTGTCAGTTTTCTGTGTTTATAAACACAAATAAGCCAGGTTAATATTGTGTGTAGTTAAAACAACTTTGTAAACTTGTTGCTCATTTTGTTTTTTTTTGAAGCCTAATTTGATGTAATAGTAGTATACCAGGAGAGACAGAGTCTACTTCCCGTGATTCAAAATGATTCCCATCTGTTCCATTTCTGCCCGCACTTATACTGATGCAATAAGACTGACCTCATACGTGTTGCTATTCTGCAAACTATCTGTTACTTACGTGAGGTTTGTAGGCTGCAAACATCAATGTTTTAAAAAACAGCATTACTTGTTCACATTTTGGTCATATTATGCGTAGATTTTATGTTAGATCTTTTTTACACGGTGATATCTGTGTATTTATTGTTCTAGTCAAAGCAATCTCAAAGCTTTTTGCACTTTTTGCAAATTTACCCGATTACACTCACTAATACACACTAATAGGCAGACGAGTAGGCAACGTTTGGGTAGTGACTAGCCCAGTTGCACACTGGCATGTGGCAGAGGAGGATGAAATCAAACTCACTTTTCAATGACTCACCTTAATCAATTAAGATGTGAAATAAGAAGGATTACTGAAAATAATGAATTTATCTCTGCTCTATGATGGTAAAGATCAAATCTGTTTTGGTAAGTTAATGAATGGTTTCTGCACCCCTGTTTGAAGTGTTGCTAAAGATGCTTAAAGAATATTGCTGCTCTCCACAGAGCCTCAAACAGTTCAGTAAATGGAGATAAAGACATGTCAACAAGTAAGATGAAAGGCGATAAGATTGCTCTAAATTTAGGAGCATTTTGCTCAAAGGATTCAGTATTTGTTGGATTCAAGTTGCGCTTCCATCTCATAGGCATGCACTTGGCAAAAACATGCCACTTTGAAATGCTTGTGTTTGCTTCTGACTAAATTTGGCATCAGAAATGAGTGTATCTCTGTGTGTGCATTAGCTGGGGAGGGTGTTTGAATGTGTTTTGCAAAAATGCCAAAGTGGTGCCATTTTCTGTCTATAATCAACCAGGGATTTTGTTTGACAATTTAGTCCTCGGTCGCTTATCTGCTAATCTCAATTTTATCATTAAGTCCCCTCTCTGGAGGAGGCGGGAAAAATACCTCATCATCTAAAAAGCATTTTAGATTTCACCAATTTGCCCTGTTTTGTATTATTGTTGTATTGCTATTTTATGCTTTATGACTAAAAAGCATGGCTCAGTTATGTGCACTGATTTTGTCAGTGTTTAAATTGGGCTATGAAATGGAAACTGGAGGGTTGTTTTGTTGGATGTGTGTTTAAAGGGTCAATATTATCCAAAATCTTAGATGCCTTAATTGGCCTCCTAACCGTCAGTACACATGTGTTGGAACTATTTAAAATTTTCACTCTGGGCGGATGATAGCTACGAATGAGTACATTTACGTTGCCATTTACAAAATGGATTTCCCCCATTAGGCACATCTTGAAACACTTATCGCCCCACCTGCACATATCTGATATTGATTTGTAAATAACTTTGTAAAAAAAAAACATTTCTTTGGCAGGTGGCCGAGGTAAGATATTCTCTGTGCATGCGGCTTTATTAATGAGGTGTGGTGTTACCATTTTCAAAATGCCACTCTCAACTGCAGCAACGGTAAATCAATTTCCAAACCCAAAGGTCAGCATTGTAGAGAGAGGAGGACGAAGAGGGGGAGGCCAAGGGGGCCATTTGTTATTCCTCATTAGAATGGATCAGTCCTCTTCTTCCCCCTGCCTGCTGTTATCTTGCCATCTCCGTTGCTCCCTTTCTTTCTTTTTTCCCTTTCTAAGTTATCTTCTCTCTCTCTCTCTCCACCTTCTTTTCTCCTCCCTCCGTGGGAATTAAATGGCACAGAAGAGGCCTGTCACTTCAAAATGTCACCCTGGAAAACAAGGACCCACTCAAGCTTGTATTTTTCCAATATGCCACCAGCTACCTCCTTTTTAGTAATGTACATATGAGTGTGCGATTTCCTTTCTGCCGCCCTCTGCTGTGTAACTGTTGTCGTTGGGTTCAATTGGTTCAGCCGCTGCAAAAACACCATTACATATTCAGCGCGCAAAGCAATAGGTTAGTGTCTCCGATTTGCTTTCTCACAGCATAGCTTGACGTTGTTTTGGTTTCAATGTGCTGCCGTGCATAATTAGAGTTGATAAAGCAGACAAATGGCTCCAATCTGATTTGCTGTCAATGGTGCCGGCACTGACTTTTTTTTTTATCCAGGTGAAGCGTTTGGAATGGTTCAGTGTGGCACCAAACCACAAACATTCATAGATACTGTTTATCTCTTTCTCCCTGTTGGGCTGCTGTATGCTAAAAAGCATAATTTCTCATCTGCTCAGACAGAGTAAAGGTGCAGCTCAATAAATGTTAATACGATTGAGAAAAACGGGTTTTTACAAATCAATTTAAAAAGTAAAATGTCAGCAATATATTTCTAGCCTTGACGCTATATCACATAACTCAGTTGGTCCAATCAATAACTTCCATGGACACAGGTGAATAACACTCGATCATGCCTGCTGCTTCTATGAAAATAACAGGTCACTATCAGGAGCTCAGGGAATTTTGTTGGAATACTGTGCGATAAATGCAGAGTGGAATCTGTCCACCAACAGGTTTTGGATTTTCCTCATCACTGAATATTCCCCAGTAAATGATTATTGGCATTTTAACAAAGCTAAATCAGTTGGGAATGGCAGAATCTCACTGGGAGCTTAGGAGTAATAGTCTGTCTGCAGAGTCAGAAGACATCCAAACCCCATGTAATCTTTAATTTAGCTGATGAGCAGTCAGCTGAGAGCTTCATGGAATGAGGTTTTCCAGGCTGAGCAGCTGCATCCAAACCTTATGTCATCAAATAAAGCCTTGTATGTAATGGGATAAAACGTTGGAGACGGGGTCTCTTGAATGATTGTTCTTGCCTCTCTTGCCTCATGATCTAGTGGTTGAGTCTGGGTTCAGAAGTTGCTAAGATAGTGCCAAGTCTAACGTTTTATGTAGATGGCATTAATGTGTGTGGCTTTTATTTTTCGGAAATGGCTATTTATTTCCAACTAGTTTAATGCTTCAGCATACTGAATTATTTTAGTCTTGACCTTAAATTTAGTTCTTGACCCTAATAAAATATTTATTGGTCAAATAACTGTGTTAGACCTCACAAATGTAATGTTGTTTAAAAAAAAAGTGCACAGCTTTGACAGAACAGCTGTAATGGCTGCAAAGAGCAGGGTGACATCAGCGTAAACCCTCACTTTTATATCTGTATTAAGGCAGACAACCTTTGTCAGTATAACATATACTATACAATTTTCACTTTTTGAACGTCTAGAATGAATTCACTTCTCAAAATATTCAACTTATTTTAGATTCGCCTGAAGGCCCCCCATCTTTCTTTTCCTTCTCCCTATCATTCTTTTCCCTTCAGTAAACAGTTACTGCCAGTTATCTCCTGAAAAGGCTGGACTTGTTCTGTTCCACTTGAGAACTACTGCATCCTTTACCACCCGGGGTCCCCTCTGGCTGAGGCTGCAGTGCTAGCTCAGCCATGTGTGGCCAAGTGTCTGCCTGATGCATGCTTGAGCCAGCCTCGGAGGGAAATGTGTTTGAAGATCCTCAGCAGTGTCACTGACTGATGTTCAGGGATATTCCTTGCCTTTTCAAGTAGCAGTGCTGTAATGATTCCCGACGACAGACAGACTGGCGACAGGACCCTCTGGACCACTTTGTCAGTGACATTAAAAAGTCCAGGTACACTCTATAGAAGGATCAAGGGCAGGAACAATGAGTGCTGCCACACTTAAATTGACATAACTATAAAAAGGAAGCAAGTAGACTGTTCCAAAGCTTCTGAAGGTCAGAAGAGCACAGGGAAGAGAAGAACTTTGTTCAGCCTGTGCTATTAGTAAGTGTTCTCTGTATGGCTGTATTTGAAGAAGGGTGCATTTATTCCTGTTGATCTTACTCTTATATTGTCTAATTTCATCGTATAATTTTTTTATGTTGCGTTTTCTTTTTAGTATGGACCTCCGTATGTGTCTGAGATAAAGATATGATTGATTGACTGGTTAAACAAACAATGTTTTGTGCTGTTGCGTTTTATTTTCCACCACCAGTTGATTTTTTTTTTTGTTAGTACAAACAGCCTCCAGTGCTCAAGACTTGTGACTGATTCTTCTAAGATTTCATAAGCAAAGTCTCAATTAACAAACTCCCAAAGGAGAGAAAATTGTTGTAAAAGGCCAAAATTGAGTCAGCACATTTGTCAGAATGAACGCAGGTCAGAAGAGCTAAATACAAACTGCACAGCTATTTTTGTTCTTTAATGTGTGATATTGTTTTTGTGCTATGTTGGTGCTTAGATTCCTTATAAGAAAATATTCAAACATTCATATGTCAAAAAGGGTACCGCTATTAGTAAATAAAGAAAAAAACTATCAGGAGGAAACTATCTACTCAGTTTTACTGGACAAAAACTAAACATTCAGATACAAAATTATTTTATATGCAAACAATAAAACTGGTACACAGGCACAAAGCTTAAAATTAAAACGCTATTTCTAGAAAAAAAAAAAAGAAAGGTTTTTGCAGGGCCTTAAAAAGTCCTAAAATATCTCAAAGTTTTCAACATAATCAATCGCTTTAAGAATAATTGCTTTAAGTGTCGTGAGACTGTGAATGCAAAAACAAGAAAAATTGCGTGTGTGTGTGTGTGTGGATGTGTCGCTGGGTTGAAGGCAGGTCAAGTTCATTTGTGTAAAACATTTCAGTTGACTGTGCTTTATATGATGGAAACAACACAATAAGCCAGCAAAAAAGAAACATTGCATTACAGGGTCAACATATAGAGAAGTAATGAAAAGTTGTAATCTAGACTAGAATTAATCTGTGTTCCAATCGTTATTAATCCAGTCGTTTTAGATTAGAGGAACATAAAAACTGAAGCAGCTTCAGAGTACATTTCAACTAGGAGACCTTTGATTCAACAACACAGGTCTTTAATGTATGTTGATGCTGAGCCATTCTCCAGCTTTTACATTGTTTTATGTAAGCAGTGATCAAAAGACTATACAAAATGTGAAAAAGGATAACTGATAAACACAAAGATATATTTTTTTTCAATTGCCAATTCACTATATTACCTCCTTAACAACAGCAAACTCTAATTGGAGATGATATAAATACCAAAGTAAAAGTTCTACCCTTATGGTATTTCCTAAAACTTTTCTGAATATTGCAGCTTTGTTATTTGTGAATACATAAAGCTGTTTTAAAAACTAATTTATGTATCTCTTTCTTCAGCAGGACAGAGTTCAGGTGAATAATGGAGTGCTGACAATCAACAACTTGAATCTGGCTGACATTGGAATGTACCAATGTGTGGCGGAGAACAAGCATGGCCGCATCTTTACCAATGCTGAGCTCAGAGTCATTGGTAAGAGTGTAGAGGCAGTGCATTTGTTGTACATGTCAACCATTCTACATCTGGGTCATCAATATAATTTTACCTAAACCATTTTTCCTTTGCTTGTTTCCCTATGAATCAAAGCTATACTCTTAGCTTACGTTTATGTCTCACATGGCACTTCTAATTTTCTTTCTTTTTTTTTTTTCTTTTTTTTTTTTATACATAAAGTTTACAGACAGTCTTAACTTAAAAAGAAAAAAAAACTGCATCAACTTTACAGTTTTAACAAATACATATAAATTCTCTACTTTGGGCTCTGGCAGCTTGTTTCAGCAGCTCTCCACTAATTTTGAGTTTTCTCATTTTAGGTCTATTTTTAGATGTATCTTGTGCTGCATATCTTGCTGCTGCTGTTACACCTTAATTTCCACTTGTGAGGGATAATAAAGGTTATCTACTCCTAAATTATTCCTTCCATGGCTGTTTTTAGCTTTTTGGGGGCACTAGGAAAGAGCAATTTAGAAACCCCCTTTTTGTACTGCTTAGGAGTAAGGCGATTAGGTCCTAACCAGAACTTGTTTGAGACCACAAAAATCTTTTGTAGACTAGTCATCTGCTTGACATGCACCACACCACGCTGTCCATAACCTTGGCTAGAAAACCCGACTCCTAAGCTAGAGTGAATGTCTACATGTTAGGGTTAAAAATGGAGTACTTCAGACCGTTGTAACGCATAAAAAAGCCATTAAAGATCATTGGCAAGGATGAGGATTCTGCCCATGAATATTATATCGTCATCCAATGAATGATTACAGAGTTGTCCTTATGACAGCTGTTCTCTACAGGACGTAGACGTCCAACTGCTCAGCAAGCCTGAAGGAATTACAGCTGGAGACTCACAGGGCCTATTGTCAGCACAACCCTGTAATTCTGTAAAATTAAGGATACTTCAACATTCATAGTATGTCTAATCACATTTGTTTAGCCGGCTACCATCCAGTGTTTGGTTTTTATCAAAGCTAGCTTGTAGGCTGTATCTGTGATAGCAAGATAATATCCAGCAAAAGAGGCCCTCCGGTGCCATCAGTACAGGTCAAGAATGACTTCTAGGCCAAATTTCCCAGAAGCCTAATCTACACTAAAAGCTCCAAACATGGCTTGTTTAAATTCCCTTGGAACATGGGAGGTGTGAGTTCAGGTTGTTTCTAATAGAATCTACTGCTAAATGTTCCCACTTAACTCTGTGACAAATCTCTTTTTTGTCAGAGATCCAAAATTCTGTTGCTCTCAATCAATTAAATTTCTCCCTATTTTCCAAATTAAGAAACATCCTATAATACTAAGTTTGATAAACACATGTCTTGACTGTGCCATCTCAATTAGACATTTCTATTAGAACCTTGACTATGAAAGGAGCATCAATCGCTGCTAACATACTTTGTGAAAACATCATGTTGTAATTGTAATTCAATAAAATTATAACCATGTTAATTTAAAAAGTTGTTTGACTAAAAAGTGGTTTCAAAAACAGATCCATATAATTTGAAAAAGTTCACATGGCTACTTCAACAAGCAGAGTGAGAAACATATCAGCCTTCTTTTTTTGTGGAGATATTTTCTAGGCAAATGGCATTTGAGATATTTAATCAATACATGCTGAAAAAAATCACGTTATGTTTTCATTGATGCAGTCTCAGACGTTAGCAGCGACAGTTTGACACCAAGGCTTTAGTCATGAAAAGTATTAGAAGTAAGAGCTACTTTTCTTCCTTGTACTGCTGCTTTATCCATCCATCCATCCATTTTCTAACACCCTTTTCCCTTAGTGGGTCGGGAGGTCCTGGTGCCTATCTCCAGTCACGTTATGGGCGAGAGGCGGGGTCACCCTGTGTCGCAGGGCAACACAGAGATAGACAACCATGGACACACACTCACACCTAGGGAAAATTTGGAGAGGCCAATTAACCTGACAATCATGTTTTTGGAGGAAGCCGGAGTGCCCGGAGAGAACACTGCTGCTTTATGTTAGAGTGAAAACAGAACTGACTGGCAAGTCAACCTTCTTGTTTATAGGAATTATTTCTATTCAAGTAATTACAACTATAACATGTTTTATCTCTAGTCAATCAACTAAGTCATTTCATATTAGTCACTGAAAACATAATTAGTTTAAAACCTTGAAAATCCTTCTCTCGTAATTATATAGCTAACTTAAGTCTTCCTTCAGACTTTAAATGAGTAAAAAATGAATAAAAAATACTTCATGTTTGCATTTCCCATGCAGTGTCAAATAATGCAATTTGATGCAGCATGTGCACCATGCCGCTGATGCCACACTGTGTTCTCTTTAAAGAGCTTTTTGCTGAGTCGGTGCACGTCTAAAACAGCTTCAGACGGTGGTGCATTAGTAATTAGGAGCCTAAAGAAGCAGCAACAAAGCCTCAGCCTTGTTTAACATTCTCTCATTTTAGCTTTTACAGCCCCCAAAGCTCAACTCTCAATGCATAATGTTCTTCTAAAAATGATTCACGCAACTAAAATCAGAAGAAATGCACCCTTGAAAATTATGTACCATGCTTCATTTATGAGTATGTCTCTGGATGTGTGCAAACAAGAGAATGAACATTCAGAGAGAGCAGGATGTGAGTGCTGCTGACCCTCCTAATGGATAGAGTGACCTTCACGTCTTAGGAAACTCCTCAGTGCTCTTCCGCAGTCGCTCCGTTTCCATTTCTTTTATTTTTACCTCAATCAATAAATTTAACCTTCTTCCCCTTGAATCCCCCACCTGCAGCCATTGCTCCCGACTTCTCCCAAAACCTGTTGAAGACACAAACGTTGGCCCGACAGGGCGGTGATGTCCTGATCGAATGCAAACCCAGGATGTCGCCTCGCGGCGTGATTTCATGGAGGAAGGGGAACGAAGCCCTGCGCGAGAGCCACAGGTACCAGGTTACTTTCTTTGCCGCTTTTGGTTGAGTTTGTCTGCTCTACTAGCGGAGGAAGATTTAAAAGTCTTATTTAATTTCATCCTACTTGATATTCATGCTGACAAACTGTGAAGAACAGAATCACAGTGTGACACAATATAATTTGCATTGCATAACAGGGTCCGCTCTTCACTCCCTTCCCCGTTATCTGCGTTTCTTTCTTGAGCTCTGTTGTACTTTCCTCCTCTGGCTGGTCTCTGCTCTGTTTGTTTAAGGTAATTGGGTGTTTCTAGACTGCAGCATTCAGATCGATGTGCCGATCCATCAGCTCATTAGCAGTATGTAAGGCCCAGAGGGTCGTTAGAGCACAAGGCAACCGGTGATACAGACCTCCAGCAAGATGTGGAGGAAGGGGATCAAATGCCCAAAAGGACTTATCAATGGGTTGCTGCTGTGCTCACGTTCTTTTGTCATAGCAGTGGGAACACCGGGGGAATGCGCTGGACACCTTGTTTCATTAGACATAGTGTTAAAGAAAAATCAATGCAGCGCCTCCATGAGCTAAGAGAAGATAGAAGAGGAGAAGAAAATGTTAATCAGGCAGAGAAAACCATTCTTTATCTGAAAGCAAAATTGTGTTCTAGGTATCAAAGATTGGCAACTGGTCAGATCTGTGGTGTTTATGAAAACCTTGCAGTAGAAAGGTTTTCATTTACATTCGTAGATGCAGTTGTACATTCGTAAAACTGAAGTTGAAATGTGATCAAACTGGATAAAAAATATATATACTGTATATCTGGATTATTATATGTGGATTCATCATTTATCAATTTTATCAGCATTTTTGAAAAATCGACGTGTTATAAGGTGAAGACATAGATCTAAGAACGGAGTAATTACAAATAATAATTTTCCTGCAGCATAAGTATGTGTCTTTATCCTGAATTCATCTCTCAGGTGTTATAAATAAACCTATACATAAAAAAAAAAAAATTATATATATATAGATATATATATATATATATATATATATAAAGATATATAAATATATATATAAATATATTTTTAGATAG
>CAEGAE010101170.1:0-69134 GCA_903067095.1 Girardinus metallicus | reverse complement strand
TTTGTATATATATATATATATATATATATATATATATATATATATATATATATAATCAAATACAAATACCAATTGTCAAATCAAATATTATTTTAGTCCTGTACATAAGTATTCAAAATGTACATTAATACGATAAAATTATGTGAATTTGTATGTTTGTTTTTACAAAATGAAAGACATAATTGATATACCGCAGTTGAAAAAGACTGAAGATGCAGGGTGTAAATTAACGTTTTTACAGTATCTATTGCTTCACCTGCTGTCAAAAATTCTGTCTATCCAGCCTGACAGCTCAGTTTGAAAAAAACGAAGAAACTGCTAGCTAGCAAGCTAATGTTAAACTAAAAACCAACTTACTTTTGCCACGTTAGCATCTGTGAAGGACATGTTTTCTAGCTGAAAACATGTCCTTAACATGTCCTTAGAAAAGTTTATCACTTTTTTTAAAGTGATAAACTGGCGACCTGTCCAGGGTGTACTCCGCTCGTTGACTGTTGAAAATAGGGACCAGCACCCCTCGGGATAAGTGTGTGAAATAATGGGTGGATGGATGGTAAATTATTTTTTATGATAGTTATTAACAAAGACAGAGGCAAGCGAATACATTTTTGGACTTTGAAGATTTTGGACTGATTGACTGAATTTGGCTGGACCTTTGAAAGGTTGGAAAAGCAATTTTAATATATCGTTCTTGAACTTGAACTCACTAAAATAAAATGTGCAAAGAAAGCGCAAAATCTAGTGAGTCCTAAAACTTCCTCCTTATATGGGAAAGTGTTAAATCTATTAAGGGTCTGCATTTAAAAAGGGCCCTATTTCTCTTGCAAGCAAGTCTAAATCTGCACTTGGTAAATATTTGAATGTTGTTTATGACTGGTTATACACACTTGATTTTATTGATGACATGTTTGACTAAAGGAAAGCTTCACCTGTGGTAAATATCAGCTGTGACATAGTTTGTAAACTCTTCTAGGGAGTAAAGGAAGTCTTGTTCTGGCAAACATTGGGCTCTTTTGAAGAACTGTACAGAACAGCTGGTGAGCATTTTTTCAAATCTTATTTATACTTCATTTAATCGGGAAAGACCGTTGAGTTTTAAGCTCTTATTCACAACACTATCTTTACCGAGCAGGACTCCAAAGATTTCTTAATCTCTCAAAAGACCGTGTAAATCACCAAAACACAAAATGACCATAATTGCAGAGTAGGCAGTTCCACTGAAAAACACTTTCTTTTTGGTGTAAGATAGCAAGTCAAGATAGCAAGCAAGTAAAATGGTGAGCATTTTGAAGTGAAGTCACAAGTCTTTGGTGTGAAAATCCATTAAGTCCAAAGTATTTAATGATATTCTAAAGTCGAGTCTCAAGTCAGAAAATTTGTGAGTCAAAACTGTCTCAATTCTAAGTCACATGACTTAAGTCCAAATGTCTGGTACTAGGTAAAGAGTTCCTCACATAAAGAAATATATAAAAAATAATGTATAATTTTTGACTTGTGTAATGGCAATCTACCAAAGCATATCTAGTTTTGTAGGGCTATTGATAAATAGAGCAAAAATTAAAAGCTATGTCCAAAGCCCAACACCTGTTTAAAGCCAAGCATTATGTATGGTGCACTTGTGTAATTGCTTTATTAAAGCAGTATTTATCACACATAAAATGATAGAAGTATGTAAAACTTAAATAACTATAGAATAATGTTTGATTGTAATGTTGTAAATAGTCCAGGAAATGCTTTCTTAACATTTTGTGTACAGTGAATTATAGATTCAATCTCCTATACAACCAGTGGTTTATGCTTAGGTTTGAGTTCCTTGGTAATTGCTTGGACTTGCTATGCAATTATACAAGGTTAAGAAATCCTTCCGACCTAAAACTGTCAGGTCCTTTGAGTTCATAATGTTCATCTCCAAGCTTTCTGTCTAGAGAATGAAATCTGCTTTTATTTTATTGGCATTTTTCAGTTATATTATAGTAGGGCCCTACAGAAAAAAAAAATCCTCCTTCATTGAGCACAAAGCCATTGTTAGTACATGTTTGTATTTAGGAGCCAAGAGTTTTTGTTATATCCATATGGCAGGTCACCAATAACTCTATCCAAGAACACCGACTTAGGAAACCACAGATCACTCATAGGATGCAGGTATTCTGCACCATTAAAACTCAAATTCCATTTATGTAATAAGTACAGTTGTGAAATTTTTATTCTACAAAGTATTCCATGGTAGTGGTACTTTCACAAAGTAAAATTAATTGGAAACAACATCAGATCAGTCTTAGTGGTAGACCATGTGAAATCAGAGTCAGATCAGTTGAATCCAAGCTTTGGATCAAAAAGTGTGACACAAATGTTTGGGTGCCATACCACTTTAGGTCCACCATTACTTGTAGAGCAATCCAATGGATGAGCCTGGGTTTGGCAGTTATCAGGGGAATGGTACTTGGCTAACCTCATTGTGTCAAATGTAAAGTTTGACTCAGAAAGGATTATGGCATGAGTCTATTTTCCTTAGTTCTAGTAAAAAGCGCTTTTATTGTTTTATTATACCAAGACCTTTTTAACAATCTTATGCTCACAAATTTGTGGAAACATTTTGGGTTTGGCCTCTTTCCTCTTTCTACATGACTGCCCTCCACGGCCCAAGTCAAGATCCGTGAAGAGTTGGATGTGAATGCTTAATATGAAGGAACTCGATTAACCCACACAGAGTCCTGACCTCGGCCCGACAGAGTGACTCACTAAAATTAGAGTGGGGATTGAGAACCATGTTTTCTCATCCAACATTATTGTGTGATTTCCCAAATGCACTGCTTGAAGACTGGTCAAATGTTCCTAGAAACACACTTATAAACAATGTGGAAAGCCTTCCCAGAAAAGTTGATGCCATGCAGCTTAATGAGTTGGAACGATATCATATTAAACCCTCAGAAAGGGGAAAAAGTAGTTTATTTCCTAATTATTTATTAATAGAGACTTAATATTAATAGAGACATTTTTCCTTTTGAAAAGGAGATGATTGACAATCTTCTTAATGGCTGTATAATTTATGTCTTTTTAAAAAAAATTAGCACATTTGTTTGTTTGGCAAGCAAATATAGCATGACATAGCATAAACTAAACAACCTTTGGTGTGTATATTGTCATATAAACATTCAGCAATGTTGCCTGTGAGCTCTGTGTCACTGGAACATGATGTGATAGTATTCACTGGAAATTTTCAAGCAAGTGTAGTTTTACTTTACAAAATAACAGTTGAAAGAGCACAAGTTCAAATGCAAAGGAGTTTTTGCAATTACAGAATTGTGGTCTTTTAATACAGATTATGTACTTCATCTTGTATACAAAAATGCTAAAACAATATATGTTGCTAATTTATTGACAAGCAAATTATTTTTAGACCACTGTCTATAGAAACACAAGAATTTGTTTAAATGAAGTTCCATCAGCAAGAACACATTATGACTTCTTCAAGTGAGATTGCATTAAACTGTGTGCTTAGTGTATAGAAAAATTACAATTCTGTTTTTATCCTGCAGAAATAAGGCATCCAGTATGCAAAATTGTTTTTCGGCACCTTCCAAATGTTTCTTGTTTTTACTTTGGCATTTGTTCAGATTTTTATCCATTTTAGTCAATCCAAGGAACCATAAACTGAGTTGAAGAATTCTGCATGTGAGCCAAACAGCATAGGAACTGGGCGAAATCCAAATGTCTGCAAGTTTAAAAAATTGCTATGAAACCTGGTCTGCTGTTAAGTAATATTTTACCACTGTGCAAGCAAATAAGCATAAGTGGTTTTGTTGTTTACTTTAAAATTATTAATGCTATCATTCATGACAAGATTTGAGGAACTGTTTGAATTTTATGATTTTAACATATGACTTTGTCTTTTGATGTAACGTCTACTTGTTTGAGCTTGCGGAGAGGTATGTTCCTTTCAACCTATAAATTTAGCTCTCAACGTAATTTTTATATGTTAGGCCACATGGAAAAGCAAACCACTCTCAAGAAACATTCTTTCTTGGAGCTCGACTTCACCCTGTTTTACATCTGTTTGTAATATTTAGATAAACGGGTGGGCAAAATCTCCCATGAACCTATAAATGAACAATTGGTCCAGTGAACAGGAAAGCTTTTAAACTTTAGAGGACCTTGCTCTTACAAATACAAAAGACAGACATAATATTTAGACCTAAGCTATTTTTTATATAACATTAACAAATTGAGGAACTGTACAAGGAAATAAAAATGACTTTTTATGGTAATGCAGTTATCTCAACAGATGCACTTTATTGTAGGATTTTTGGAAAACAAAAAAGAGCATACTTGGATTCATCCATATCATTACAAATGACACAATCCACTAACCAAATGTACATGAAACCTTAAACCACTTAAAGTCAGAGATGTTAAAGTTACACAGCAGGTGAAGTAAGAGAAAATAGTTTAGGCCAGTTTCATACTGAGATATTCCTGAAAGCACCTCATTAAGCACTCTTGCTCTAACATTTACCTCAATCAAAGTAAAAAAAGTTAGAAACAATATTTTTGTCCCTATATACTGTCTTGATGTTCACTGCTATAACCTTCCTCATTTCAGTTCATTTTAACTGCTAACATACAATGAATTTAAAAATTCAATCTATGTACAAATAAAGCACCTTAAAATTTGAGAGTTTATGGAAACAGTTCGTTGTGTTTAGCAAGTGCTATCACAATATATTCAGGAAACAACACTCTAGATGCATCGTCTGTAAAACACCAGTTTCAGCTTCCATGTATAACTTCACCAGGAAGATATCCTCATCCGGTCATTCTCAGTTCCTTCCCCTCCTCCTGTTGCCACCTAACAGAATAAATGGAAAAATAAATTTATGTTCATTGCTTTGAACTGGTTATTGCTTAAATGGGAAATACAGTAAGTATTGCGTTGCAGCTCAGAAATCTTTATAGTCTGATCTCAGTTCTTTCCACATGACAGAACCAAGCTCAGCACCAAGAAGGTGGGAGTAGGACTGCCCCCGCAGAACCTCAAAACCTGTGTGAATTATGGACCTCAGACAGACCTCACAAAAAAGTTGCACAAAATGCAGCTGCACAGACATAGTAAATGTCAGCTTAACATTTAGGTACGCAATGTGCAGGCAAGCATGTTGAAATAAGCAAGAAGCCAAAGCTGCCATTAGAAATTGTTTGACTTTTTTTGGAAATATGCTCATGTGCTTCCTCACTGAGTTTAAAGAAAAAAAAGACTGATACGATCCCTGCATCTGCATGGAAAATATGATTCAGTACTCTGCTGGCTTAACTTAGCTCTTGAACTGGAAAGTGATGGAATCAGCCAGCGTGCACATCAGAAAGCACCTACCAGTAAACCCCAACTTTATTTAATTTGTGTAAACTAACAAAAACAAAGTTTTTGCAGTAGGTCTTACTATTTAGCTTTAACTGTTTTTCCCAGTGAAGTTACAAGGCAACCTGGGGTGACACAAAAAGTTAATCTGCTCCTAAACAACTAAACATTGTTGTCTAGCTTTATTTTCTATTCTATGCTTCACATTTACCATGCACAAATGATTTTTCCCAAGTAATTTTAATGAAAACGTAATCACTTTAAGTTGATTTCTCAAAAAGTCAAACCATTCCATAAAGAACACCCAGAAGGACTAATGGGACAGAGTACATATATGATGCAGGGCAAAACAATCATGTGACACAGATGCAGGAACAGACATAACATTACAGTCAACATTAGCTCAAAGACGATATTGGGGATTCCATTTAGATTGGGTAAAATCTTTTTTTCTCCTTATTCTTTTTATTTATTTTACCTACAACTCTTCTTGCATTAGGTCTTCCTGTGAAAGGGAAGCAAGCATACACACTCCATATTAATAAATAACACATTTTCTGAGTTAGTGAGTTATACAGGATGATAAAACTCACTTTGGATCAGTCCAGCAAGTTGTTCGGCATCAAGGTTTGTGTTCCCTTCAAAGGTAGTAATTCTTGAACGGTCAACTCCTGCTGGAAAAAAAGACATTTTTATTTGAGTAATTACACCATTTAACAAGTCATAAATCTAATGTTTAACAGTCACACTCCTTTAATTTCTAACTATCATGTTATTGTAAAGATAAAGGCTAAAAATTACAGTAAATTTACTTAGACATCTACTTTTACATCTATTTATCTTCCAGGCCAATGTTTGTGGAGCCTGAACTGGCAGAATATTGAAAGCCTGAGAGGAGAATTTATTAGTCATCAGAAAGATGAATCATGTCAGGCTTTAGAAAAAATGTCCAAATTGTAAGTCCTTACCTGGGACAACCCTGGTGAGTTTGCGGACAGAAGGTTCAATGACCCTGGTAACTGTAGTGGTGGACCCCTCAATAACCCTTGTCACTTTTTTCACTTCAGGAGCTGCAAAAAAAGAGATTGTTTCATTACAATAAACTTTGATGAAAATATATTCATGCTTGTTTGAGTGCCATGGCATTGTATCAGAACTATTACCTTAGCTAAACTATGGCATCACAAATTCTCATATTTGAACTATATACATTCAAGCAATTACATTCCACAGCATTTTAACTATCCATACATTGTGATGTGCTTACACTTAGAGACGTCTTGATCGTATTCACTCAAAGACTCCAGACTGTTTTTTGATTACATCTACCTATTGTATATATATTGTCAGTGATTTTATCAAAAAACACACTGACACATGTGTCCACATTGCAATGAGCATGGTTTAAAACCTGTGCTATAGAGCACAAGTTTTTCTTTAACATTTTTCTTTTTATCCTGTGTAATAACATTGATGATAAGAGAGTTTGCCTCATCTTCCTGTGTTTTGAACTTCTGTGTCAACAAGTCATATCAAAACAGAGAGTAAATTTATAAAATTTAACCTACCACTATAGCAAATTGCATAAGTAAAAAAAAAAAACCTAAATATCAGCAGGAAGAAGTTATAAATTTATTAAAAGCGGTCACTGTTCATGTTAGGTCAAATTTAGAAACAAATAATACAGCTACAAGTATTCCACGTAATTCATTCTCAGCATATTGCTAACTTGTGTTGGAGGAGCATATTTAGGCTAACTTGAAGAAAAAATGTTTAAGCCCAAATATCTGTTGCTGTAAGTAAAAAAATAAATCAAACTGCAGCATTTCAAAATTACTGATGAGAAAATCAAAAGCTATACTTTCCAAATAGTTTTGTCATAGTTTTTCTGAAGTATAGGATTAGGACTCGGTATTGGTAAATGCCTTGGATGATTTAGATTAATATTATGGCCAAAAAATTCTAGCTAACATTAAAAAAAGATAAAAGATATTTTAGAATTAACAATTACTTTCCTTTCTAGTTGCATTATCAGTTTCTCCTTAAACAAAATTCAGTAAAACAAAATGAATTACATGATAATAAAAGGGTTTTAAATCATAATTACATTGCTGGACAACACGTGTGATGATCTTTTCTAAAACAAGAAAGAAAAAAAAATATTTATAAAAAAAGACATTGAAAATTCTAAAATGTAAATAGTACTATAACATATGAATATTATTACTCACTCATAAATGTAAGAGGTATTTCCTGATATCTGTATCCTGAAACAAACTGTAGAAATATGATACAATAGTTGTATAAGAATAATATAAAAACAATCAATCCTAAGAGAAATTAAGTAAGGAGGTCCGGTACATTATAAAGCCTCAAGGCACATGTTTTTATTACAAAAACCAACATATTGTCTTATTTAAACACTAAAGCTTTAATAAAAACTTAATTCACCTTGACTTGTATGTAAGTGATGAGCTTCTTGAGTATTGAAAGGAGTTCCTGATTCCCCACAGGGATGTCTGGAAGACAGCAGGAGTTGTTAACCACAATTAAGCTTTTGGAGAAAATTAAAAAAACATGTACAAGTCTCAACAAATAACTTAATGGAAGGGAATGTTAATAAAGTTGAATAGATAAAATTCTCACCTTCGGGGTATAAGATTTGGTCGACAAAATGAATAACACCATTTGTGGCCATCTGGTCGGTTTCTGGGAGAAGCAAGGAATTCACTTGCACAGCATTATTCACCTGAGACAAACATTTGAAGCATATATAAGTGAGAAGATTGTGGTATGATTGACATCAAGTAACATTGCTCTCCACGGTAAGTCAATAGCTTGCTGTTGGCTGTGGTATCACAATTGAAAATGAGATTTTCTAAGATATTGCAATTTCCACAACAAAAAAAAAAAAAAAACAACTGCTAAATATTCAGAACACTATTAAGATGTGCTGTCCTTAAAAATATGCATAAAGGTTGAATTTTCTTTAGTAAAATGGTTCAGTGCTAAATACCTACAAATTTTAGTTGAAGATTGCTTCCCTGGAGAGATTTTAGAAGATTTGTCACACCGCCCTCCAAACCACCTCCAATAACGATACCATTACTTAAGTGATACAGAAGAATTGTCTTGAGTGCATTTATGTCACCTGAAATAAACAACAGCAAATTATTTGTTGAGGGATTTATGTGATTTTCAACTGCCAACATATGTGCTGGAGGAAGGTATAATAAATGGTAAAGTCATTACAGCAGATGTACCTTTCAACATGTTCAACTCTCTTTCAGTTAAAGCAGCAAACGCCTTATCGCTGGGGGCAAACAAAGTAAAACCTCCCTCTTGTCTGAGCAGGTCTGTCAACCCAGCTGCTTCCATTAGAGACAAAAAGATTCTGCAGCACAAAGAAGAAAAAAGTTGGCTGTTATAGAAACCACAGAGGGCTGATGAATTGCACTGACAGCACTATTTTCTTTCCAAGAGTGCTTAGTGAATTAAATGGAAAATAAAAAGTGGTAGAGTAAAATGCTTAATTTTAACACCAAAATCCACTTTTACCAAAATTGCCCAGGACTTACTTAAAATTTCCATTTTCAGTCAGAATCTCGAACATAGATTTTTCTGCAGGCATCAACATAGTCCTCATGAGATGAAGGACTCCGTTGCTCCCTTCTTTGCTGCCTCTTATCAGGCAGGAATTCTCAATGCACACAGCCTGCAGAGAAAATCCACAGGATAAAACCAAAGGATTGATGGGGTTTCTCTAAAATACTTTGATTAATGGAAGTATGACATAAAGGATGATGTGTTTGTCTAGTGGTCTAAAGCTCTCATTTTTGGGGAGGACTTTGGTGAAGATGACGCACCGTGCGGTAAATGAAGACCCTGAGGGTCTTTCCTCCAATAGTCTCCAGCTGCTGGCCATTATACAGTTGTCCAAGACCAAACTTATTCTTTAGGATGTGGTTCTCCAGGATGATCTTAAGTTCGCTTTGATCCATGGACATCACTTCGTCTGCAATTGAAGGACATTTTCCCTTGTGTAAATAAACACAATTCACAATTGCAAGTGATACTTTGCTAAATTTGTTCATCATCACTTCAGCTTTCACTAACTTCATTGGTCTGTAGCCAAAACATGTAGTAGTAACCTACACTTTTATTTATGCTTTGAATTAACTTGATTTCCTTAAAATCGAATAATTAGTCTGTTTGCTTTAATTATAAAGAGCCTTGTTTGCTTCTGGTGAAGACTGGATTCACTGAGAAATTGTTTTTGACAGAAACCTCATTTTGCCTGGAGTGATATATGTATGTATGTCTTAGGATTCTTGAGTGATGTTTATAAATTGATTTCAAATCTTTCCAAATAGAGTCATTGCAAAGAGTTTTCTGATTAAAAAGAATTGACTACTTCCACTGTTTGCTGTCCTATATTGTGCATCTGAACTATACATTCTCTCGCTTTAAGAACATTTCTATGGACATGTCTCCATATCCAATTAAAAATGCACAACAAATTTGGAGGAAGAATGTAAGAAAGAAAACACTGTTGCTAAAGAAGAAGTTGTCACTTTAGATCTATACATGGTATAGCAAGCTGTTTGTGACTCACCAGTAAAGGCAGCATTGAAAGGAGCCAGCAAAGTGTACTCAGCGTCTGCTCTCATTTCAGTGGAAAGGCCCAGCTCAGTGATCAAGTCACCAAAGGTTGCCTGTGAACCTCCCAACAGTTCCATTACCTGCTTGGCTTAAAAGCAAAAAATAAATAAATGAATACATAAATAAATACAATTAAAACACAATTTAAATATGAAAAATAGATAAAATAGGAATAAATAAAATGTGCTAAAGTAAGCAGATTAGGGGAAATGCTGATCTAACCTGAGTCTGGAATCAGCACTTGGTCAATAAGGTGAATGACACCATTGGAAGTAACAATGTCCTTCTTGAGTACCATCTTAATGCCGTTAACTGTTAAACTGTCTCCATCGCAACCTATTTCAATGTTGTTTCCTTCCAGGGTTTCATAAGAGGTTCCTGCCATGATGGCCTCGGAGCACTGGACTGAGCCCAGGAGGTGGAAATTCAAGAGAGCTGAAAAAAAGTTGGAAATTGTTATTTCTTTAAACTGCAATACATTTATAGAATGGATGGAGATTCATGTTAAGCTAAGCAGATAACACCCTAGAAACCTGTAGACCCTTTTGGACCCTTTGACTGGATGTCAAAGGGTCCATAATTAGCTCAAAATCAATTTGATGTCATTGGCAAAGCTAATGGGCAAGAGAGTTGTTGAGATATTTTGCCAAGTAGTTCAGTATGCTCATTAGGACATCTGCTTCCTGCTACTCAGAGCATTTGCAAATCTTATGCCAAAAATGTTGAACACCTCACTATATATAAAGCACATGTGTCAAACTCAAGATCCAGAAGCCAAATCCGGCCTACAATATCTTTGTGTGCGGCCCAATAGACGGACATATGAATAGAGCCTTCAAGATAACGGTTGTCTGCTTAAATATTATTTCATCAACCAAATCAAAGCAGATATCTGTATACTTTAATATTACATCAATCTGATGTTCAGTAATATTTAGTTTTACGAAGTAGTAATAAGATGCAGAGATAACTATTTATTAATATTTTAATAGTTTATTAATGATATTTTATTATTGCATTCTGTCTGCCCTTTGAGGACATCCATGACTTTGCTATATCCCAAAATGAAAATGAGTTTCACACCTTAATCTGAAAGCTTTATATTATAATTACTATAGTGTTTACTTTGTCACTGACAGAACTCCATAAATACTTCTGAAAAATAAATACAAGGCATTTAAATTTGAGAAAAAGTCTATTTCTTTTGAGACTTTATAGCTAAATGACATTCTAATCAGAAGTTTTTGGACATTCGTTACCAGCATAATGGTTTTACTATGGAATGAATGAGTGGAAAATGGCAATCAAATCCAATAATTTTTAAACAAGAATTTGGTACATAAGTTTGAATTTGTTCTCGATGTTCTATTGTCCAAACAGCATAAAATATACTGGGTCAAATATGTACATGTAGAGGGGTGAGAACAAGCTGTTGAAAACACTAAGTATAAAAATAGGCACCTCAACATGATTTTTTATATATATATATATATATATATATATATATCTTTAATTTCTGATTGTAATGTCACTAATGTATTTTTTCAGTTATTCTGTGCGATTCCATATACAACCTCTATGCCGTCAACACCTGTCGCGTTGGCGGCATAGAGAAGATTGGGCACATAGAAGAAGAATAAACTTTCCTCACACAAAGGACATTATTTTGGTCTCTTCTTTTGTAAAACTGATGCTTTTTTTATGGGTTATTTCAAAAACCAGAGAAACAATATTTTTATGGCATTCAGTCAGTAAGTAATGGCTGCCTATGTGAGAAGTTTAGGAAACAGACACAGAATTAAAGGAGCATTGCACCTTTTTCAGTTTCGTAGATAAAAAGTAGTTTTTTGTGAGATGAAATACTATTATTTTTTTAAAACAATGAATGCAGTTAGAAGCTAAGATGCTTAAATAGTAATGTATATTTTATTTGTGCAGAATGAAAGTTGCAAAAGCTATTAAACTAGTTAAAATATGTATTTTATTTTGATAGTTAAAAATACAAAAGGTCTGAGAAAAAGGCACAAGGTATTTGAGTTGAAGCACACAGGCACATAGGGTCAGGACCCCCCCAATATTGGAAAAGTCTAGAACAACTCATATATATTTAGCTCTTTAACTTTTAGATGATTAGAAGAGTTTGAAACCAGAGGGAGGGGCTGAGCAAGTGAACTCAGCTCAGAGTATGGGAGCCGAGAACAGAAGAGAGAACAGTTAGAAAAAAACAGAAAGCTATGCCTTTATTTCTTACTGTCTTCAACGTAGAGCCTTTAAAAGCACAAAATAAAATCTGAATATTTTTCTATATAAACCCTGGTGCTTTAATTGTTGCATTTAAGTTATGATACCCCCCAGAGCTATCTACCTGTTGGTTTTCTGTCAGCCAGGACATGGCAAAATTAAAAAAGGCTTAAAAATAAAGCAACTTAAGTTATAATTTAAATAGCCCATAACTTGTATTACATTATAAGAGCAGTTACTCATTAAAGATTTTTTATTCACAATCTTAAATTTTTGTTAAGGTGTAGCAGAGAATAGATCAGTCAGACTGAACAAAACTCATATCTAAGCAACATTTGAATTTTAGTTTTACTTCTCAACAGTTTGCTTACTTAGAAAAACACATTTGATGTGGATTGTTATTCATTTTTGGTCGTGCAACTTAAATGTGGTTTAAAAACTTTTTAACCACATTTTACGTCACATGTCACTGTAACTTTGACGACCCCCCCAAAATTGGTCTTAAGAAACTCTCCTGTTTATAGTCCCCCCCAGTTATGGTCAAATAGTCTCCAATTTATGATAGGGCAAAGCCTTGGTGGGTGTTTTCTTGGTCTACATTTGCCTGTTTCCTTCAAATTGAGGGTGACAAGTTTGGTCAGATGTTTAACGGTTGGACACAACACAACAAATGATCCAAAACACATATAAAAAAGTGGTTTTGGAAAGAATAAAAGAGGCACATATTGAGCTCGGGATTTCCCCCAGTGTATTGTAAGCCTGGCAGGCTTTACTTGCCCCCCCACGAGGCTAAGTGCTTATTTTTTTTAAAGGGTTTTTTGTACACCAGTAACAGTGATAGTAAAGACGGATTGAGCTAGGTTTATAGTTGACTCATTGAACTGGATGTGAGAAGGTGCGCAACATTTGCTCTATCCCTGCACCTACCCATTGGCCTAACATGCTATTATTTCCAAATTATGATGCCCATTCATGTACCTCTGAATTTTTTTAACTTTTCACGTTTTTAACACAAAAATGTTGGTGGAATGCCTAAATTAATTTAAACATTTATCTGCCAGAATCTTATTAATGGTTACAGAAAGTAAATTTATCTCAGTTGGAAAAATAAGTATTGTATTGAATTACCAAACTTTAATTAATGACATCCATGCCAATAACGGGCTTTTGTAAACCTCAGAGAACTGTATGCATATCACAGAACCAAAGTGGTTTTCCTTATTTGAAATGATCAAATTCAAAATTTAAAATTCCTTTTTTGAAAACCATCCTTTCCATTAAATTATGCAGTTTAACTTGCATAATCCAACAATTGTTGGAATTACCTCTCAGGACATCTTTGTCACTTAAAAGTCTTTCCATGGTATCGCCACCAATCTTGTCAAAGGCATTGTTGGTAGGAGCGAAGAGAGTGTAGAATCCTGGCTGACCCAGTTTTTCCAGCAGTCCAGCAGTCTGAGCTACGTCCTAACAAGTGGTTTCAGAAACAGAATTATGATTTAAAAACTTCAACATAAAAAATTTAGAAAATATGTATAATGTATCCACTTACAGCCAGTGTTGTCAAATCTTCTTCAACCTCAATATAATCCTGGATAGTGCTTCCAACGCTAGTGATGACACGATCAATGACATGAACAACTCCATTGGTTGCAACCTGGTTACCATAGATAATCCTAGCACAGTTTACAGTAACCACCTGCAAACAATATCAATTTTCTCAGTAAACCTCAGACAATTTGTTCCAATGCAAGACTATGTCGTAATACTATGACATGTACTACATAGCAATACTCACCCCATTGGAATAATGGTTAATATAGAGATCAAGGTCATTGTACATAGAGGTCAATTTCAATCCATTCTTTAGATCTTTGGTTAGGAGGCGTTTGTTGACCATGTGGTAGTGCAGAGCATTGAAGAGTTCAATGTTGACGTTGCTGACCAGTGCATTCCTTACTGTCTGTAAGATGAGGAACACAAAGTGGTCAAAATGCGACAGAAAGAACAAAAAGTTAAAGAACTCTTGGTTTTGTCCTAACTCACCTCATCCAACAGCTCCCAGGCCTCATTGCTTGGAGCAAAGAAAGTGAAGGATCCTGGTCCCTCAATCTCAGGTCTTAGCTTAGAAATGTCTGCATAATTTTGGGTTGAAGTAGCCTGAACAAGAGCCAGACTGCCATACACGTGGTCAATTGGAGCAACTGAAAAACAAATGTAATATTTTGAAAGGACAATAAACAGTTGCAAAATCACTCCCAATTAACTGAGTGTGATTTCAAAATTAATTCACATCTATTCTCCAAATGGATTAAGGACCTCCATCTAACTTTTATCCACCCAGTTAGTCCTATACCTGCAGGACAGCCTTGCATGCCTTCAAGCTTGATATATCCTGGGCAGCACTCATACACCACAGTCCTGCAGAGAACACAGACAAGCATACAAGTCTAAACCATGTGTATTTCACATTCTTCAAAATAATGCTTTCAATTACTTTTTTTTTTTTTAACTGAGTTATATAACAATTTTGAAAGTTGTAATGAGTTGCCTATTTTGGATTAGGTTGTCTGTCTTTAAGAGGATTCAGATGTAACTCATTATCTCCTGAATAATCTCAACACACAGTGCGATCCAGAAGTCTGAGCCAAAACCTCAGGGAAAGGGTGCCTTGAGGATACTGCTACCATTTCAGTAGTAGATTATTATTATTATTTTTTGCCAAGCCCTTTTCTTTGAAGATAACCATTTATTTTGATTTTTTCTTGACATTCGACTGATCTTAGACATGTTGGAATTTTTGCCAATAAAAAGTACTTGTAAGCATAAAAATGATTCTTTATAAACTGTAAAAATAATATAATGTTTAAAAAATGATCTCAATAGTTTTCCATTTTTTAATAAGTCTCAAATGAGACTCAACGCACAAAGACACAAATAATTCACATTAAACCTAACCCTGCCAAAGAAACAACGGATAATTTGTTTATTCCACTCATTTTGCCTGACACTGCAATCTGAAGAGAACTGTAAAACTTAATGTGCAGCTGTGAGACAAATACGTGATTTATACCAACGCGATCAGTCATGTCGAAACTGCAACTCTGACTCCACCTACAGTAAAGCTACTATGTGATGATGTACACTTTACCCCAAATAACTCCCAGGTATTCAACAATAAAAGGACCCTGAAGAAATGAGCACTCCGGATGCAGCTATTAAAGATAAGCAATACCATATGCTCTTAGGGATGGCTGAGGAGGTCATTAGATGAGATTTCTAAAGTTTATTGTGAGAGAAGATGATCTTTACCAACTTCATCTTGACATAATTAAAGTTATCATGACAAATACTAAGAACAATGTTTGGCTTTTATGTTTTAAAAATAAACCACTTGCTATTGGATCAACAAAAATATTCATGATTCAGCAATGATTCAACAGAATTTAATTGGAGACATCAATTGTTCATAATTAGGAGTTTTCTTTCAGGAAGTTGTTTGAAATGTGCATATCATTAAAGCTCCACATGTGTTCTCCAGTTGTAGTGGACTTCTAGAACTAGTATGAAATAACAGTGCTCCGCTCAAGGTATGCAACGTTTAAAAAATGAATGAATAAACATAAAACAAAAAAAAAAACATGTAATAAATGTCTGAAATGTTGCCTGCTAAAATAATTTTATTAAATACATAATCAAATAGCTCAGAGTTTATAGGCATGGAGATTATTGAGTGACACTGTTTAATCCACTGCAAATATTCTAAACCATGTAAAAACCACTGCTTCTAGATCATGGCCAACTGCATGTATATAACATCTGTATTTAAATCAAGGTTGAATGGAGTTGCAGGGACGGGGATGAGCTCATACAAGCCCCGACGGGGCAGAGTCAGCAAAACTTGTTATATTGCTTTCCCACACAAAGGGACTGTGCCTGGCAACGGGCCTGGAAACTTTTGACCATCAGCATCTTTAGGAAAATACTGCACCACTTCAAATCTTGATAACTTTATTGTAAAGTTTCCCCTCTTTAATGTATATGTTAGTATTGTAATGTAATACATCACAGTCTGTCAGAGAGCTTGGTAGTAAAGTTTTCTTGGAATTAGGCTCCCTTTGAAAGCACAAATGTTCCCTTTGGGAAAAGAACAAATATTTTTGCTGGCTACAAGAGATTAAACCCAGTTGGAACAATATGAAAAGAACAATTTAAACCTGACTGTCTTGACTTCTGCTGTCCAGACAGCAGGAGTCCTGATGCACAGTTTGTGTAAACATTTATTTAATCTCATGGAAAAGCTACTTTTGTTAAAATGTTGGGCTTTGCCAAATTTTCTATGCTATTCAATTTCATTCCAGTTTCAACAAACTTTGTGGTCCTCTATTTAAATAACTTGGACCAGACCAGGATATGACTTAAAAAATATTTTTAGAATAACTAATGGTTTAAATTCAGATTTAAGTATGTTGGCAAAAAAAAAAAAAAAAAAAAAAAACATAAAAAAAATGTGCTGAATTGTTTGAATTTCTACTTTCTCACATTAGTCAGTGTACTTTCTCTTCAAAAAGTTTCCAATTAAATTAATATACTCTTGTAAATGTAATGTACGTGGGGTTTTATATGGGTGAGTTTTCCTTTTCTTATCAAGGTGGGCTTTGTTAAAGGATTGGATCTGTGGGGGTTGCCAGAACGAGGGGCTCACCCAGGGTGCCATTCATGTTAGGACTGTCTCTGTTAAGAACAGCTACCAACTTTAAAATGATATGTTTGGTAACGAGGGAGAAAAAGACTTTAAGACCCACCAAAACATGGCATGGCTTAGATTTATGTTTAAGCTGTAATGTGCTGAGCCAGCAGGACTGCGAACAAAAAAAGGGGTTTTAATGACGGAGCTTGATGGCTTTCCATTCATGAATGCAGTCACTATTCTGCAGCCACATCATATCCTGGAATCAGTGGTTCACCGCCGTGGCACCCAGCGACCACCGGGCTTGTAACATTATGAAACTCCCATTGAAGTTCATGGGATCAAATAGGATTGTCTTTGAGACGAAAGGTTTTAGGACTTCTATAAAAGTGTTTTTCATTCTGCAAACCAGTGCAACACAAAGTAACATAACAGATGTTATGATCTGTTACTGTGAAAACATCCAAGTTTCCATGAAAACTACTGAAGATGAAACAGGAGAAGATGGGAGAGCAAGAAGAAATGGCAAACATGTTTTCAGAAACAAACAGAACAGGTAACTTTATTTCCTAAACTTGAATATCATTTCTTTTAACTGGATAACCAACTTACGCTTTCTTTCCGCAGATGGACCCATGGTACCAATTACGACAAGTACTAAAGTACTTCTTCTTTGTCCCCATAACTTGCTGAAGTGCACAGACATTGGGTCTAGTGAAATTTGTTCGAGAAAATGTGACAAGGATTAATAAGCATGTTAAGAATAAAGAATGCTTTTAAAATCAAATTATTCACTGAGAATATGGAGAAAAAATACTGCTCTATATCAAACTTTCAAGTATGAATACATAAGTTAGAGTAGATAAAACAGTGTCTTTTCAGCTATAAATATTGATGCAAGAACAAATATTATGAGCTTACATTTTTAAAATAAAATGACATTCTTTTACAGTATGTGAAACTAAATCATAAGAAAGTACATTTTCTTGAGAAACAAACATAAATGTACAAAGATGTCTGCCCTCAAAAACTTAAGATTCATGCATGTGCAGTGAAAAATTTAGGTATCTGAGGTTATCATTGCAAACAAGCAAAATTTAAACATTAAAAAAAATCTTTGTTGTTTGACTTACCCTTCTTTTCTTGCCCTAATGCGGCTGTGGGTAACTATTTTGTCATAAGCTGAGGAGTCAGCATGATCAAAGGTAGAGAGCACAAAGAGTGCGAAGGCAGCCACAAAGAGGAGCTTCATTCTTGATTCCTGAACTCCCCTCCAGCTCAGAGTAAAAGTAACACAGTCCTAGCTGGAGTTTATATAGCCCAAGTCTCACCCTCCACTCTAGGAGGATGGTAGGATTTCTGACATCCATGAGCAACACAAACCTTTCCAAATGACATATTTCTCCTAGTTGGCACTAAAAACTTTTCATTGTGCTCTATAAATTATTATTTGTAACATTGTTTATTTGTGGAGCAAAATTATCTAAAAATCCAATGAGCAGATCTTCTTTTTTCATTTAAAACTAATATTTGTAAACTTTTCAATCCAAAATCCAAATCAATGCTGTAAATGCATAAAACCAGGAAAAGCACACAAACCAAATACTTTGGAGCAGTTATTTTACTTGGAATTAGGAATTTGCATTTACTTTGTCTATAAAAATGTAATTTGTGAGGGAAACAAAAAGCAATGAAGGGGGAAAACCCCAAACACTTTACATACTGTTAGGAGAAACACCTCTAAGCTGAAATGTAAACTTAATTCAGAATGCAGTTTGTTCCCCCTAGTGGCAGAACAGAGTTTGGACACGTTACTTTTGCACAGAATTCTAGTGATTTTTCTCCTGCCAGAATATTCAGAGAGAATATCAATAACAGATTTCTTTAATTACTTTGATCAAATTCAGAAGTGTGGTGCTATGCTGAGGGTCACTGCCAAAACTCTGTTATTTTTTATTTTAGCAAATAAAGACATTTTTAATGATCCTAGCTGACCATTCTAGATCAATTCCAGATCATTCTGCTCATCAGAATTTCCACTGTAAAAGATACAGAGTCTTGTAATGCCACATGTCACATTTACAAAGCAGGGTAAAAACATTAGCATTTTTGTGTGAACAATGAAGTCTTCAGTACATCTGTTTTGGTACATCAAAACTCAGGAAATAACTGTCCGTGAAACAGCTCATATATGTAAAATCCCAATTTACGCTGCCTCTGGAGCGCATTAAAGAATCTAAAGTTGTGGAAAGCAAAAGCGCTTCCACTTAGTATTAACAAGGCATGCCAAATAAACTGAGTGTACACTCATTTACTTATTTTCCACACCTATAAATAAACACATTTCAATGCTTTTTCAGATTGCTAAGAAACCACATAATTCAGCTTTAAAAAACTGGAATCTAAAGCCAAAGAAACAAATTTAAAAATAATTTTTTTTTAAATTATTTTAATCTTCAAATCAGGCAATGTTAAAGGTAGTACCCAATTGAATAACATATCCTAATGGGGAACAAACAAGATGGGAAAAAATTTTAACATTCATTTTGATGATGGAAATAACTGTGAAGCTGTGAAGCTGGGTTGAGTTATTGATGTCTGGTCGCGCCTGGTTGCATATTTAATAGCATATATTGAACTTTATGAGGCATTAAAGTGGCAGATGGCAACTCACAATCTAGGAACTATGCCAGATAACAATGTAGCATACAAAAATGGCTTACATAGCATTATAGCCTTACCATTTCCCACATCCCACTCAACTGTTGCTATTGTACCAAAGACCTGAACCTAGTTTCAACACTGCTTGTAAAAGACAATAAGGTGGTTTTCAATCAGCTGTATGTTAGTAATACCAGTCATTTTGATTCGGTTTATGGGGACTGCTTTTGGCATAGATTAATTTGCTCATTTTCTACCATGTTACTCAAAAAAATAAAAATACACACACACACGTGTCTTTTGTATGAGGAATTTGTATAATGTTATGTGTAAAAGTGGCATTACTTCATTATTAGCCATTGTAAACAGTCATTATTAAAACATATCTTCATATCTAGCACAGAGGATACTTCATGCCTGGCGACCTACATATAACACAAAAGCTCCTAATTAAGTTAAGCCAAATTATACATTAGAATAAATTTTAAATCCTGAATTCTTCTTCACTCAGGCCATAATAGTTGGATACCATGAATATGCTAATGTGAGTTGTGAACAATGACAACACCTCAATTCTTACATTATTTACCCTGGCCAGTAAGCACGAGCTTGAATAAGTTAAGTGGAAAACATTCAGCTATGTTAAAACCTGAAATATGTACAACTGTATGTATAAACTGTCCTCTGATGTTTTTTTAACACCACACATTTTCAAATAAAGGCAACGTAGAAGACCATAACATTTTGCTTTATTGTATTAGTGAGTATTTATAATGTTTCATAAATAGTAAAAGTTGTCAAAGCTCATTAGCCCACAAGATATAAAATACAGATTTTTAGAAAGCAGATCCTGAAACCAATGTCAAAATTTGCACAGGTCTTCTCTTCTTTAACATCACTCTTAAGATTGTTCCATTTCACAGCTTTGCCATCCTTGGGGATATAAATGTGAAGTACAGGAAGCCTCTAATTTTCAAGGCTCTGTGATATTCTGAGGGACTGACTAAATCAAACAATACATTAAACGGTAGGCTGGGTGAATATATAATTAGTGTTAATTTTCTAAATTAAATTAGTTTCAGATTTTTTTGCACAATTACATAGAATCAAAAATAAAAAAAATTCAAGTGTATGACTATTTGTGTAGGTAGAGACATTCTTTTTTTGTAATAGCCAAACAGATGTTCAAAGTAAGTGCTAAATAGCATACCTGCCGAAAACTCACTTTCCTGAGCAGCAAGTGAGCAATCACAGCAATCGTTCGTAAAGAGGATATCTTATTGGGTCTTTTATAACTGATTGGACGTATTACTGTGTAAGCACAGTATGGTAGTATAGCTATTTTTTAAAATATGAAGATTAAGTATTTTAATAATGATTTCACTGTGTGTTCCTTATTTTATTTTCTTGCAGACTCAGTTTTGCACTTTTTTTGGACCATTTGTCACTTCCTTAGAAAGGACGGTACAAGAAAGCCCTGTTTCCTGAGTTTCTGTGTTCATATTCTGTGAGACTTCCACATCTGCTTTACCACTCAGAACTTTGTCTTGGTTTTGCCTGCCAGATGCCACAAACAAGGAATTTTTTTCATGACATTTCAGAAAGGACATTTGCTCCTGTTTCGGACAGCACTCACCCTTTGACTGCTCTTTTGATATTTCAGTCTCAGTCTTTTCTGCACTCCACACAACAACAGAACAATTGTTTTGATAATTTGAGCCCAGAGAGTTGGTTGTGTTGGCAGCTTTATTTTGAAGTATAGTGGAGGACTTTGCCTCCAACATGTGTGACTCTTTTTGACGTTCACTGGCAGCAGGTTTACGACAATATTTGAAGGAATTTCCAGGATAAGCCAATGTTGTGCTTGCAACTGGACTTGTTCCCCCGCTGTGAGGTTTACTCTTCATCATTCCCAAAACTTCATAGCGGAAGCTGGAGATATCTTGTTTAAGCTCCTATTCATTAAGGTAAAAATAAATAAATAAAGAGCAGCAAAAGTTATACAGCAGTTCAAGACCATAGCAATCCATGATGTTATTTATTCTGTGAAAAAAGGAGTCAAACAGTTTCCCAGTGTTTAAGGATGAAGGTAGCAAGTAATGTATATGCAGTTTATATTGGAGTCCTCCCTGAAAATCAGAATAACATGGTTCATACTAGACACTGCTCAGAAGAGCAATATACTTTGAATTTTATTTGAGAAGGAAACTTAGAAAAATGAAGAAAATTATAGGTCGTGTAGCTAAACTGAGCTCAAATGGTTTAGTATAAACTTGATATAAATGTACTCTTGATGTAGTTGCATGTACAGCAATACAAACAGCTTCATACACTTTTAAAAAAAATCAAAGTTTACAATACAACCATACATACCTTAAAGTTTTCCTCTGTCAACCCTTCCTCGGTTTTGGCATCTCTGATCATTGCAGCAACATATCGTTTCACAAGATTCTTCAATACCCCCTAAAATGCAAACTAGATTTTAGATAAATTCATATTCTTATTCATCTAATTAAAATCAAAACTAAAATGTAATACTATGGTACTTGTTTGACAACAAACCTGATATTCATGGTTTAATCTGACATTTTCTGCTGCCCGCATCTGTGATTAAAGGATAAGCAAAAGCAGCATATTATCCCCGTTTACTGCTGATACGTTTTCTTTACATGCCCTTTCAAAAAAAGAAGCTCTTATGATACACGTTGAAATAGCTATTAGGTTGTTAAATTTATGCCAAGCTCTTTTGGAGCAAAGATTTGAGGCACTGAAAACTCATCAGAGTATACATCTTGCAACTCCTTACCCCTAATGTCTCAAATGTGTCCATTGATTTTTTGCTTGGTTTCTTGAACACATTTGTTTTTATCCACCTAAGTAGATAAAACACAGATTTTGGACTCGGTATTATATTGAATGGAGATGGTAAAGTCCCGCCCTCTTCAAAATAGCTCATCCATAATTTTGTCCGTGCAAATTTCCATTCTATGTCTGCATGATCCTGGAAAAAACAAGAAAATAATTAAAATTTTAGGTAGTAAGCTAATGTTAAGCCTATTTAAATACAGATGGATTATCTATAGGACTCACAGCAATGTGCTGGTAGGAATTGTTCATCATTGCGATTAGCATGTTCAGAAGCACCACCAGGGAGATTATATTGTAGGTGCCGAACATTGTAGAGCCAACAAATTTGGTAATTGTATGGTTCGCTTTCACGTTGGTCACATAGAGAGAAATCAAGCCAAACACAGACCAGAATAATGATTGGAGTGTTTCAAACAACCTGAGAAGTGAACAACCAGTAATGTATTTAAAAAATAAGTACAATCAGAAATATGTTGAAAAATATTTGATTGTTAGAAATATCAGTGGTAAATAATGACTTGACTTACGTTGAAAAGGCATTATTTTGGGTTTGGCATCGAATACCGTAGCAGTTCTTTTCACCCTCTGTTGCATAGTAATAATAGAGCTGGTTAAGGCCATTTGCAAAAGCCAAAAGCACGAGACAGTAGATGAACAGAAATTTGAGGATGTCCAGAAGCATTCGGCCAAGTGAAATCTGTAAAGGACCCAAGTGTGAGTTGGCAGTGAAAAGACTGATCAGACGTAAGGTGCTGAAGATGTTAGCAATGGCAAACAAGGCCTCTGCTATCAACGTGGGGTGCAACATTTCCCAGCTGTCTCTCGGTCTGTATCCTCTGTACTGTTTAAAAAATAAAAAATAAACATTTCATTAGTAATCAGTTTGGATTATCTCTGTATAGTCGATGTAAAATCAACAACTAAGCTCATCTAAACTTAATGTTGCAAATTACCTTTGTATATGCAACAATTTTTAGAGAAATAGTTGCAAGATACAAGGAGTTCATTATGAAGTCCATTATGTTCCACCAATCATCCATGTAGTCCTTTAAACCACTTTCCCACATTTGTTTGATCTCAGCCCATACAAAACCTTGGATAAAACAAATAGCAAGGGTAAACTGGGGTTATCACATTATTGGTCACTAGTTATGGTCACCTGGAACAATAAATGGTAAAAAAAAAAGCTAAAATTAGCTATAATTTTTTGATACACATCTTTACATGTATTTACAGTAAGCTACAGTAGCTAAAGTTAAAATTTTCAATAATGTTACTTATTACAGATTAAATATAAACAACAACAAATACACATGTATTGTTACCAATCACCCAGGGCAGGATAAGCCATTCCACAGTGGTCGGTGCTGGGCCCTGGAAGTAGGCAGCCCGGCATCCTGGGTCACCAGAGTCGATATGCTGTGAGGCCAAGAAGAGCAGGAGGAGGAAGGTCAAGTAGGAAGAAGTGTGGCAGATAAACTTGATGAAAGGTTTACGGATAAATTGGCCATAGCGAGTCTTTGGAAATAACAGGTAGAAGACAGAAAGCAATGGAAAGAGGAGGCCAATGAAAGCGCAGGTGATGAGCTTCACTGCCCAGTGACGCCTCCTCCAGCCTGGGAACTCATCATACCACCGAGACGCAAGAAGCTGCTGGCAGTTGGGTTGAGCAACAAACTGAGGAAAAGAGAGACAGAAGAAAAGGTAAAAGACTAAAACCTAAAATACGCTCAACCTCTTTCTATATTTTAAATCTATTTGGAAATCTATTTGCTTGTTATAATACAACAAAACATGATTGAAATGATTAATCGTGATGAATCAATTATTGAAAATAATCGTTAGCTAATTTAGAAACCAATTAATTAACTGAATACAGACTCAAAAACATTGATTAATCATCAGAATGACCGACAGATTAATCAATTACTAAACTAATCATTAGTTGTAGCCCCACAGCAAATGTTTAAAATGTGTAAAAAATGGCTTTGGGAAAATGATGCAGTTTTAGGCCATGTTCACAATGGATTAAAGCTGCAACACCTCTGAATACAACATGGATGCAGGGTTTTTGAGGAGCGCAGTTGACTCACAGTTTCACGTCAGAGAATTTGGGTTCTGGCTGTTCAATGGATCAAGACTTGGTAGGGAATACACAAATAATTATACACTACCACTCAACCTCAGCTGTGCTGATTGCTGAGAAACTATAGAAAGGTTTCAGTTTTTCAGACTGTCATTTCAAAGATCAATATTGGAGTTGAGGGGAGAAGCCATCTACAAATTGCAGAATTTAGTCTTACTCATAAAAAAACACCTAACCACGTTTCAGTGCTTCTAAAGCATTGACTCATGATGATAAGTGAATAATACAATCTAAATTTTGTGTCCTAATTTTTAGCCATTCATGACGACTTATCCTTATAAATACTGCAATGGGTTACAATTACAGAGCACAATGACAGGTTAAGTGTTGCACATAGTTTTTTGTTGAAACCTCCTTTCAGCTGTTATGCATTTGATAAACTGATGAAATACTGGCATAATTTTGTCCTTAATAGGAAAGCAGAAGCTTAAAAGAAACTGATCACAAGGTCAAAGAAATATCCTTGTGACATTTTTAACAATGCATTGTGGTAGGATGGAAACCAGTAAGTGAAAATCTATTTGGTCACAACTCAAACATATCAGCAGCATCATGATTTCTATCACTTTAATGCTTTCCAAATTTCACAAGGACAGTAACACGGAGACCACAGGATGGTCTTAATTCAAAAGGATGGAGCCCTTACCAGCCTTAATAAAACAATAATAATTTTCTCAATAAACTAAGAGCCTATATTTTAAACAGTCATTCAGTTTAAAAAATTTAACAATTGATTGCTGTAACTGGAATCCAAATTGAATCCCAAGTCTGTTTCCTACACTTATCCTCCAGTCTACTGAGATTTGATATAAATATTTGACGAACACTTGCAGACAGTAATAGATGTCAATTTCATTTTAGCAACATTGTAGTCAAATAGATCCTAGATAGTCTACATGTTGGTCAATGGTTCCATTAGGAAACCAGTATCCTCATGAAATAAAGCATGAAATTGAGGATGAATCTGATATTTTTCAACTGTTTTTATGAAATTTCAATAAATATTACACGAATGAAAGAAAAATGAACTATAAAGAGGAGTGCCAGAGGTTTGCTGGATGTTTCATCATGAATTAATGTTTCATTTTCCCCATTCCACAAAATATTAAAGCAAAGTAGAGCTGCCACATATTTTGTTCCTGAGTGAACATAAAGACAGCATGACTGGCTAATACGGAGACAGAAAGGAATATTCAAATTTTATAGATTCAAATAATCCGAATCTTACGTCCTCCCTCTATTTTCTATTTTACTTCATTATTAAGTTCACAAATAAAATAGCTGAGAATATCGTTCCAGCATTTACTTTCCCTCACACGGTGCTTTCTACATGTCTACTGAACAGCACAAAGAGAAAACAAGTATTCTAAAGTATAATTTTAATTTTCTAATCCAAAATCTACCTTACATTGTCAGAGTTGAAACTAGCAATTGCAAAATCCACTACACATCACACACTGTGTCTGGGATCACAATCATTTAATCAGATTCACATTAAGTCATGTATGACACTGAAAACATTGGTTTGCAAAGTAATTCATGGTTGACTCAATGACTTCAAAAGCACTTCAGTACTATGGTTGCCAAAACAAACCCAAATCATCAGTCCTCTCCAACACAATGTTTGAGGTGTGGTTGCTGGGGTTGATAACCGATTTGCTCTGTGGATTTCTCTACAAGTGTTGTTCTGCATTTTGGCCAAACACCAGTACTTTTGGTTGGTCTTGTCTGTCCAAGGGAGAATGTTTATATTTATTCTAAACTTAGATACAGCCTCACAATTACATGTGATTCCAAACAAGTTACTGTGTTTGCCCAGTGTTTGTTATGGGAGTTTTCATAGACAGATATCACAATAGCAACTATATCTCAGGTCTTATTGCATGGTATACCTTTGCTGGGGCTTCCATGTTTTAAGAATGACAACTAGCTTTTCATATTTCAGTCACTATGAAATTCAAATCTGAAATTTGCTTTGGAAAAAGCTGTTAACCTGCCCAGATTTATTTCTCCAAGACTCAACATCTGTTTCAACTAGTATTAAATTAACACTTTTCTTAACGACCAAACCGTTAAGAAAAGTGTATTTGAGTAGAATGACATGGTACACAAGTGTACACAAAATCCCCTTTTAGGTTTTACTTTACATGTGTTCTGCATGCCTTGATAATCATCAGAAATAATGAACACACTAGAGTAACTTCTTTGATCCACCTAAAGTAATCTCAGAGTCAGTTTATATTTTATGCTTATCACTTTCATTTCATGAACCTCCCATTTGCCTGCAAAATCCCAGCTACATGCTTTAAAAACAAGACAGAGCCTCTTGATCCCACCAAATCAACATGTGTGATTGTCTTACTGGGGCTAAAGTTTTTCAATCAGAAGCTTGTTTGCCCTGTTGCACTGAACAAAACCCAGTGAGTAGAGAAAGTGAATAATCGGAGATTCACAACTGGATGTTCACTGCTTGTTATTTCATGATCATTGATTTTGTATTTTTGACTATTTGTTTTGTAATACATACTCTGCCTCAATTGTGCTATACATTCACTGATTTCTGTAGCTTTAGCTAAAAATCCATGAATGCAAACTCAAAAGCAGATTTTAGAGACCATAAAACGTCCCTCCCTCATTAAAATGTAATGAGTTTGAATTTCAAGGAAATGGTCATTGTATCTTCCATCATTATACCCAATTATCTAATCATCGTGGGACTCGCTAAAAGGGCCTACTGTAATGCATTGCTAAGAGGCAGACTGGCAATTACATGTTGCTCTAAAGTCCCAGAGGATGTCTCCACCCATCTCTGGCCATTTAAAGCCCATCTTGGCACTTTTCTTGTCCTTCACTCTTCCTTTACTCCACATTGATCAAATCAGATCCAATCTAGTTTCTTCTTGTACTGGTTTAATTGTAAATAGTATCACTTCCAAGTTTGCACACAAAGGTTACCACACTAAATACATCAATGTTGTTCCTTCTGAACAGACCACCGATGTAGAATTTCAAATAGCTGTTATCAACGAAAGACACATACCTCCTTCTGGGAGTATTTTATTGCCAGTTTCAAACGGGCTAGGTCATTGTTGTTCTCATCCATCAGAGGATCGATGTCATCACGGTAGTTGAGAATTATATCCAGCTCCTTGGAGCTTCGAGTCTGGTCCAGAAGGTCTTTTGCAAATTGTTTGCACATATGGGACAACTCTTCGTACTCTGACTTGAACTCATTCTCCACTGTGCTGAGCTCCTTCAGCTCCCAGCTGAGCTGAAAAGCTGTCAGGAATGGATCTTCACTGGAGAGGGCAATGAGAGATGGGCTGGCAAGGGCCTTGTAAATGTTAAGACGAGACCGTGAGTGACGAAGGCTGTCCACATCCGTCTTGGACATGCAGTCCATGCAGTTGCAACGCACAGCATGTGGCTGAGGTATGGAAACACCTCGTTGCAGAAGCAATTTGATGACCTCATAGTTGTTTGTCTGAGCTGCAAGGATGATTGGAGTAATGTCTGGAGTGAAGTCTGAAAACTGTCTGTCCAGCAGAATTGGGGGGATCTTAGCGAGGAACCAAGAGAGAAATGCACAAATGAGTTGACAATGAACAAACCAAAGTAGATAACACAAGTATTGTGTAGCTTTAGAAGAACATTGCTTTCAAACTCCATACAGGATGCAGACAACAGTTTGAAAGGAACAAATTAATGCCTTCTGACTGAAAGCCCACAGCTAATGACTTGTGGTTAAGCTGTTCTAAGAATGTTTGTCTGAACATCAATTGTATTTTATTTGGAAAATGCTTCGAAGACTAATATTGAAATTCTGAGAAAATTTTAACCTCAAAATTTCTCTTTTGAAGTTAAAAGACAAAGTTTATGATTTGTCAAATAAAATACCAATAAAAAAAACATTGAGATTTGTGATTGCAACATGACAAAATGTTCCGCAATACACTGTATCTGCAAAAAAATCAATGAGGTTCAATTTATGTCATCACATTTAAAGTATCAAAAATTAACCTTACTGAGATCTGTAGCTAAATTGATCTGATATCACTAAAACAGCTGGCAGTAAGATTAAATCTATCAAAAAAGAAAAAAAAATCAGCTTTAAAAGTTTTTGCTTTTCTTAACTTTTGAATAATGTCCAGGAAATGGGAGTGAACTGAGTCTTATAGTAAAAGAGACACAACTAGAGCCACTTGAACAATTGAGACTTTAAACTTAGTTTAAATAACACTAAAAGTTTAATACAGAAAAATTACTTTTTGAGGTTGATCTAAACAATATTTGCTTTCTGTTACCTGCTTTTCTCCACGTGGCCTCTTGTGATTGAGAAGCAGCTCCACGGCCCCCACTACTTTCTTACGAATGGCGTGCAGCAGGGCATCACCCACATGGATGTTATAGCTGAGCAGGAGCTCTATGATCTCCAGGTTCTCGTTTTCGATGGCAATAAGGAGGGCCGTGCGTCCCAGCGGATCGATGCAGTTGATATTGATTCTAAAGTAGATCTCAGCCTCCTCTAAAGCTTGTTTTACACTCGCGTAGTCCCCCCTTTCTACCGCCCCCAGGTAGACCTTCTCCATGGGAGAGAGCTCAGCCTCTGCCCGCACAATCCGCAGCGGGAGACGGTCCTTGTATGTGGAGTTGTCAGTTCTCTTGTAAAATAGTTGAGCCATTTTTTCTTCTTTTTTTTTTGCTACACTTTCCTATAAGTCTTAATGCAAAACTGCTGGAGGATAACAGAGGGAAGTTAAAGCATTTGCAGAGGGACACCTGTCATAAATTAATTAATCAAATTCTGAAACTGAGTTCAGAATAAAGCTCAAATATGTAGACAAACATATAAATTATATATGGCACATTAAAACCTGCCCTTAGTTTCGCATTTAAAATTTCAGTTTAAAATGTGTCCCCTGTAAACATTCAACAGTTCACTTTAAATATATTCTTAACCTTATAAAAGGTTGTTTTTTTTAAACTGCTTTTTTTTTTCTAGGGGACAGACTAAATTCTATGAATTTGCGCTTATTTTTAAATGAATTGGAAAAGTGAATCTTGAAGAAAAGAAAAACTTTACCGGTTTCCTGTTGTCTTCTGGGTGTGATTCAGACAAATCCCTCGTTAGAAAAACTGTTTCCAGATAAGGAAGTTCGAGGGTCGTTCTCTCATTGTTCAAATCTTCACCAAACCGCCTGTCGCATCTAATGTCCACTGCTCCTACCCAACACTTCGGTCAAGTTACTAACTACATATATTTAGTTTTTACTGTTACATTGATGCGTCAAGTGATGCAGAGAGGATCGAAGTGACACATCCGCTCTAGGCTGCTGAAGATGAATGAGCATTCACCAACGCCCCTGCTGTCTATTTTGATGTTGTTAACCTACGACTGACCGAGGGTTTTGATTTGTTTTGTTTTGGCAAATGCGACATAACTTTGATTGTTTTTGTAATTACTTTATTGAATGTAAGTTTAATTCATGTTTCTGCGGTCTCAATAAAAGAAATTGATTTGCTAAAATATTAAAATCGCAACACAAGTGCATGCTAACCTTATTATGGATATTACTATCATTTTCGTAATTACATTTTTTTGGTAAGAGATTAGAAGTGTTTATTTATGGCAGGTTTATTTTTGGCTAGAGAAACCTTTTTTTCTATAAGTTTTGAGTCATCTACCAAAGCAAACTCAAAACCACTTTTGAAATTTTAAGTTTTTTGAAGATAGGAAGCTATCTTCAAAAAAGATAGTTTCCTATCTTCAAGGATAAGAAAAACATGCTTGTTTTTTTCTTTTGTTTTGTTTTTTTTCATGCTACTCGTATCACTACAGAGATAATAGCGGGAATAATATTGATTCAGATAGGATTGCGGTCAAATAGACTAAGTGCTAAGACCCACATGAGGATTTTCAACGTATTTTCATAATAATGTCCTGAATCCTGAACTCAGCTCTCCTAAAAGTCATTGTGTCAAAGTAAATAATTGCATTTTGTCAACTTTAAAGAAATAGTCAAAGCACAACAGTGAAACGTCTTCACAACAGTAAATGTATTGTGCATACACAAGGAGAGTTGTATGGCAAAGCATGTATAGAGAAATCGTTGTTTAGTCATTGCTGTGTGCTCCAGTTCATTATTAAATAGCAAAAGTGCAAACAGACTGCCCATTTAAGATTTTAAAAATGATACAGAAAAAAAATAGTCTCAAAAATACTTTAGTCTTTGAATTTGGTTATTATGTGTAGCAGTGCATAAAATGTTACAATTATAAGGTGGATGCACAATAGAAGATGGACAGTTGCCCTCCAACTAGCAAAAGCCATGATTAAATTCTTCCAACATAATAGACAAATTATGTCCAAAACATAATTTGTCCAAAATTATGTTTTGCTGTCCATTCAGCAGCTTTTAGTTGCTGAATGGACAGCCAAGAACTGGACAGGGAATGGAAGTAAAATATTTTATTTTTAAGGGTCATAGTCTGTGGCAGAGAATTCCTCTGCCAGTTTCCTCTGTGGCAGAGTTTTTGAAAGAGAGTTTGGAAAAACTAGCACCTGCTTATCCCTAAATATTAATGTGACTATAGTATAGAATACTCTGGCTATTGTGGTGATGGTTTTACATTAGGAGGTCCTATTTGTATAGGAGTGAGACTGGTCCAGGAAACAGTCAGAGACACCAACAGATAGTTTGGTAAATATGATTCTTCCAGGTTAACGACTCTGGTGAAGTAACTGGTTAATGTCTGATAATGGTTCAAATTGATTTTGTAATCAATTTTTTTTTTTCACTTGACTCCAGATGAGCTCACTTTTGGACACACTTGTCAGTCACACCCTGTAATGGGAGGAGATAGGAGAGACACACAAACAGCAAACTTCACAAAGCTCTGTAGATATGACAAACTGCATGCAGTCATTGATTGTGCAGCAATCCCTTTTATAATATGGAGTCAGTGAAACATGACAACCCAGTTTTAGCATTAAGAAGCCATCAACAGAACCTGGCTCAATATGAGCTGCCATCTGCCATGACCATCATGTCAGAAGATAGAACAAGCAAAAAATAAAAAACCCACAAATTGATAACATTGTTGTTGAGGTGACTAGTACAGGTTGAACCATATCTGCTACCCATTGATTGATGAAGATAAGCACCAGCACCTGGAATTGGAAACCCTTCCAGGTATAGAAGATGGATTGGTGGATAGATGTCCTTGAAGTTCATTGCAGAGTTTTCATTTGTTTAAAAGCCTACAGCCTTTTCCTAAAGTAGAAAGAATCCATGTGGATCCCAGATGTCTTGAGGCAGACGCATTTATGTAAATGCAGGCTCACACGTTGAGGTAACCAATAAACTTTTATATTCTGTAGGTTCTGCAAAAATAGGGAATCCAGTGAACTCATACAAGTGGTGTGGTACAAACCTGTCAATGATGAGGGAGGGTTATGATAAAGTAGATTAAGTAATTAACAGACTGTGACCACATATGAGGGAGAAGTAGAATGTGACTTTACACTGAACATTAAATCACTGCCTAGATTCTTCAACAGGTGTTTTGCATCACATTGATTGTACTCACCTTGTTTCCATGCTTTAATCATGTCTCCACAGTACTTAAACTATTATTGCTAAATGTGAACTACCATAATTCCACCATTTAAAAGTGACCCACTTGTTTAAAATCCAGAAATGTTTTATTTTACGTGTCAGATCAATATCCTATCATTTCTAGGCGACAGTGAGCAATCAGGTTTTTACTTTTAAGCCCTTTGAGAGACAACTGAACTGCTTAACAAAATGAGCTCTGTTTATATATTTTTCTGAAATATAATCTGGAATTTGACAAAGTGTAAAATAACCAGCACTGTTGAATTTTTGTCAAAATGCTGCAGTTTTTAAATTTTTCAAAGTTCTTAATTAGATGTTATTGTCCCCAATTCATGGGTATCACATCCGTTGTTGACCTTAAAAAGTCAGTGGTATTTGAGCCAAGCAAAATAGCTGATAAATTGGAATGCGTTACTTACCATATATGCACAGTAAAATGTGTTTTGATGGACGCAGTTTTCTTAATTAAATCATGTGAAAATTAAATCATGTTGAGCAGTTGCACTGCAAAGTGAGTAAAAGTGTGTGGATTTGTCTTAAATGTTGTGGGTAGAAAATATATTTTTCAGAAGTGATGACCTTGGATGAACGCACTCTTATTTTCACCCTTCAGGCAGGAGGAAGCATATGTTTCTACAGCAATGAGAGGAATACTTTAAAATATTCTATTTTTTGCAGCAATGGTTGTCAGAGAAAGAAGTCTGGTATGACTACTATGATCTTCACAACTTTTCTCAGGCTTCTGCCTGATCATTTGTACTTTGTTTTGCTGCTTAAAAACAGAGAAGATGATTTAGTAAATCTTGATCTAAAGGTGTTTACGGAAACGTCTTTAATAAAATCTTTAATCATTTACTTTTTTTTTCACAATGAAGTTGCTTTAAGCAACACACGGTTGTCTGCTGCTCTACTCCAACTCCAAGACGACAAATGTTCTTTGGTGATAATTGTAGTGTGGTCAGCTAACTTTATGATGTGGGTAATGTGAACACGTCAGAACAATCATGTGTCAGCAATGTGTGCAAGCACTGAGTACACACCCTCTGGCTTATCCGGTGTTCACTGTGAAGGATTTAGCTGTATTGTTGCCAGTTCTGACAGTCTGGCATCTGGGTATTAAAAAAGGTCCGGATCCAGTCACAGCTGTGAGGAGTCTGCTTCCAACAGCTGAAAAAGGAGGCAGCAGGGTTGTATCAAACACTAATTATCAGTGTCCTGGCATAGGTGGGGATACAGACTCTTTGGTGGGGGTCCAGGTTCATGGGGGAAAGATGTTTTGATCACAATAAATTGCTCAAAACATATCATTACTGCATGAGTGATAACAGAGGGGGGCATTCAGGAAGTCAGTGAAGAGATCTTTCAGTTGCTCTGCACAGTTCTTTAGATGATGCCTTGGTACACTGTCTGGTCCAGTGCTGAGGCTGATTAAAAAGGAAAAAAAAGAAAGAAACTCTCAAACCAGACACACAGCCTTATTGCAGGCAGGAAGATGAAAGCTGGGATGTTGAGGTTATCTGCCTGAGAAGAACCCTACAACTCTGGGCATAGTAAATTTGTAGGTTGTCAGTGCCTAGAATCCTTTCAAATTGTGCCATAAGTCTTTGTTGTCAACAAAATGACTCATGAGTTTTCAGTGCATCTACGCTTCCCTTCCAGATGAATTTTTTCTGCCATTTTCATTCCTCCATACGCTGCTGCTTTGTTGCCAAATCTAAGGGCAGCAACAGAGATTTCAGACAGTGGGGTGGTTTCTGCTGTCAACCATGGGCTTTTGTTGAATGATACTTGGTACTTCTTACCACAGCCAGTTATGGGTTTTTCCTGTCACAGCCTTTCAGCAAACTTCCATACTATACTGCCAAACCTTATTCATTCCAAATCTGTATGCAGACGTCAGCATAATATCCAGTTATGAAACTTTGCAATAGCTTTCTTTTAACTTATAGGTTGGCAATATCTTCATATATAAAGAAAATAAGCCTAATTTTATCTGAAGCTGATCTCCTTTGCAGGAAACCTGTATTATTTTGTACTTGGCCTCTGAAATACAAATTCATTCAATCAGTAGATCAAAGAACTTATTTGCCACTAGATGGCAGTAAGACATTTCCTTTTTTGTTAAATTTTTAGGGCGATCACTTTTTCTCTTTTTCTTTATATGTATTTAGATGACTTCCTGAGTCTCCCTTCCTGTACAAAAATAAATACAGTTCCTTTAGACAGTTCAAAAACTAATTACAGCATAGCTGTAAAAAGCATATAACATGTATGAGCTAGAACAAAACCAGCGCCTTTTCAAACCTAAACTGAGTTCATTACACAGGCTTGATTTCCTTGTTGGCCTTTGCTGTGCATGTGGGAGTGAAATTCATTCAGCATCACAGTCCTGTCAATTAGATGCAGTGTGTGTTGGCCAGGTTTCATTCTTGCTTCTAAAAACGAACGTTGATGCAATAGCTGAGCTAACAGCAGTGGTTCATAGTCATTAAATCAGGATTTGAGCTAATTAGGCCTGTAAGCATCAGTGATGACAGAACACAGCTGTTGTTTGCCAAACTTGACTCAAAAGTTGACTAAATGTTTATGGCACAGTTTCAAAAATCAACAATGACTGTAAAATTCAAATCTGGACTTTTAGCTGCATTTTAACGCTATCTTGCTAAAGTCTTTACACATTTTGCTCTTTTTCCTTCTTATTATATTCAAACATCCTATTGCATTTCATTGAGATTTTATGTACATAGAAAAATTATACTTATTTAGCCTAACTCTTTGTCAGTACTGCAGAATATGCTTTGTCTATCTCTAGTTTTTCATTAAAATTTGGAATTTTCTTCGCAAAATAAGACATCAATTTGCAAATCTTGTCATAGATTCCCAATTTAAATCTGAATCCTGGCTTGGTCATTCAAACACATGTATATAACTTGATCCAATCCATTACTTTGTAATTCTGACTCCACATGATTAGGACTCCAAATTATGTATTTGTTATCATGGTTAAGATTGTAAAATTCAAGGGGATTTTTTTCATCTGTTATATTATTAAATCAAATCAATTATGAAGTTTTTAATAATCGCATAATGCAAAACACAAAATGCTATGTTCACTTTTGGGCAATGCAGAGATCAGTTACCTGTTTGATATCAGAGGAGAAGCAGTGATGTGTGACGGGTTTGTTGATGTCAGTTCAATCGGATTAATAAAACCAGCCATGTGACATAGCAGAGGTTTTTGTGCCTGTCAGCAGCACACATGTGTTTGTATGTGTCTGTGTGTGGTGCTGGCGGTCAGAGAGTTAAAAATCACTTGGAAGTCATGTGGTCAAGAGGCAAATCAGAAAGCATGAAAAGCCCCTTGTTACAGTTAACGTAAATGATGACAGTTCGTTTTGACAACTAGGGGCCAATGGAAAGTTTTAAGTCAATTATAGCTTGGCAGGGGACTCAGAAATATTTGAGACATTCTCTCAGAACAACCAAGACCCACATACATACTTTTGTTCTGTATAAAATAAAAGGAAGTTGAATAAATGCATTTAAACATAACTAAAATATTGTACAATCTGAAAAATTTTGTAGCTTTTTGAGATTTGGTTCCAAAGTGTTTGCTTCCTTCTAATGTAGCACTTTCTAACCTTAATAATAAAAAAGTTTAAAACCTTTTGTTTCAGTTACAGATGAATGGTAAAACATCTGCTGGTTGGTCTTAGCTTGCCACTGAAAAAGTCAAGTTAGTCAGACTGTAAGAAAGATAGTCTTGACAGAACCCTGGTGCCTCTACAACTGCATTCGCAATGTTTTATTGCTGAGACTTTCAGGCACAGCATTATACATCATACTCCATTAAGATCTCTTGGAAACAGGGTGTTCTCACAAGAGTACTGCCTCAGAAAACAGTGAATTCCATATAGTTAGTTGAAACTGTTGAAACTTTTTCTATAGTACAACCAGATAACATTGAAATCTTTGTTCTGTTAAATTTATATTGTATAAGTATTTTATTAAGTCTTACAAGAAGTGCCAATATGTTCAAGAGATACAGCATATATGCCAAGCTACATATCAGGTTATATGAACCATTTTTTTTCTTTTTGTTGCCCTCCTGTTATGATCCTTTCCTATAGTGTAACTTTTATAGCTATAGATGTTGATCACTTTCTTCACCATAATCACAAACTGATGCCTGCCTTACTAATTTGCCTGCAATGATTGCATATTTGTTGCAATTTTTGATTGCTAATGTTCATATTCCTTATAAATTCTGAATTACCAGCCACAACAGTGTGCTCCGTTGGCATTTGGAGTCGTCAAATAAAGTTTTGTTTTTCTTTTGTCCCCTGTGCTATCTTTGAGTCACTTTTTACTGACTTCTGTATGAAGACCTACTTCTTTCATTTTCACCCCATGTAGTCAAAACTTCTAAAAAGTCAGTCATCTGAACCTGAGCACCTGTCGATACACCTGATTCTCATTCCCTTTGGAAGTGGCCATGAAATTTACCAACCCAGTTTTTCTCATGCCATGCCAGGTTGCGGCTTATTGAGTTATCACTAACGGGACTTTGTGTTAGCTAGATTCTCTTACGATGTTTGTTTGTGAATCTCAAGACTTGGCTAGATTTAACTGAGAGTCAGTAAAATCTTCCTGTTCAAATTTGGATTCTATTACTTGTAAGAAGTGACAAGTATTTAATAAATTAATAAATGCATAGTTTTATTATTTCTCAATCAAGTTTTGATCTTGCATTTGCAAAGTCTTATGGAAAATCAAATGTATTGCTATCACTACAATGTAAATATGATATAATTTGATGTAATTGATTATGCAGACAGAATATCTTATTCATATCAATATCTGTAAAAACATCATTACTTATGATTATAATCAGTTTGCCTCAGTAGATATTACAAAATGATGTTTCTAACTATTTATTTCAGGACAATGGAAAATTGGAGTATAGACTTGAGCCAGATCTTTAGAAATAACATTTTTTCCATCAGAGGTTGACCATGAATCCTTTCATGATCAGGGATACTAAAAAGGTATAGTGTTTACAGGAGAAGAAGGTCTTTTGTAGTTTTCAAAAAGGAAACTAAAACCCCACAATTTCTCATTCTCTGAGTTAGTAATTTAGGTAAGCATAGATTTCTGTAAAGCATTTTTGCAAGACCCTTTCTTGTCATAAACATTCAGTAAATAGTTGAAAAAGCTGGAGAAGTGCTTTGTTCCTACATTAGTTCTTTAATACATTCCTCCCTATATTCTCGGGGAATTTGCAGCCACAGATAAAGAAAATGATTAAATTTGACTGGTTCTGCTGCCTTTCGTTCTTTAATATCCCAGGAGAAACATAACCTGGGGAAGATGGATTTGGGTGCCGGCTGGCTGTGTGTTCAGCTTCTATAGAGTACATAATTTACTTTTATGGGGTTGGATTTCAGGGAAGTTGCTGCTATCATTTTACTGTATAGGGCTTCAACTCAGGGTAGTAAATGATAAAGATGTAATAGGCAAAATATAGCTTTAATGAGATTAGTCGGTGTGGTGTTGTGGCATCTCTTGAGAATAACCAAATGCAAAAATAGTCCTAAACACAAGCAGCTATTAAAAAGGAATTGGTTCAGCAACACTAAGAAGAAGATTGGGGTATCACATAAAAATACTGTTATCTAAAGCTATCCACTTAGGAGAGTAGGATAATATAACAGTTTCAGAAAGATAAGATATGGACTAGCTTTTAATTATGTGGAATAAAAATCAGCTTTGAATTAAAATTATACATAATGTCACATTTTATTGTGAGAAAATATTCACTTTTAACTTTTTATTTTTATCAGTTCACCTCATAACATTTTTCAAGTCAGATTGTCATACAGATTTAATTAGCTTGAGTTAATATATGTTATGGAAAGATAACACAAGCAGACCACAATACATGACTTGACTTAAAGTTAGCATTCATATATAAAGGACTCCATTAGTGGGATTTGGTTGCAGATTTAGCTCATGTTGAAAGAGATGGAACGTTATGCAACTCCTTATTATACCAGCATCAAGACAATTCTATGTCACTTCTCGGGACTCAAGGTTCATCACACGATGCACATTTCTATTAAGATTGTTATGATACCAGTGGTGCCACTGAAAGTTGGGTGTACGCTGTTGCAGGGTATGGTTGGCTCTTATTGTCCCATGATTAAAAAGATGGGCGATTCAGGTGAGGGCCATCACTGCAGTGACCCTGCAAAACAAAATATTTGCAGATTACAAATATGAATAAATATTTTTGTTCCATTTCTCCTAAGCAACTAGACTGGCAAGTTGAACTTAAGAATTCAATTTACTATATGTTTAATCGCTAAAAGACATCTGATATATTTTGTTTTTATAAAAAGAATGTGCAAACTGTATTTATAATCAACATGTCATAATATGATAATACAATACATTTAAAATGTCTGTCTAGGATATTTGTCCTTAATTTACATTTAAAAGCTGCAAGCTCAGCTCGAGCAGCACCAAATACAGGTAAATGCAAAGCTGGTTTAATCCTTCAGCATCATTTGTTTTTGCAAGGTAATTCAAATTGCTGAACAGACTATAGTTTCACAGCTGCTAACATTAGTGTGCACAAGCAAGTTTTATAAGGAGGCAGTGGACAAGCTCCATCATAACAGACAACTCTTGTGTGTCCTCTTTGGAAGAATCAAAACTAACAAGCATTTTCACTTTTTTGTTGACTAAATCATTTGGTTCATTCTTCACGAAAATACAAATGTTTGAACAAAGATTACTGAGATAGCAACTAACTTTTTAGATCTATTTCAACAACTTTTTCCCTCTGGCAGCCACTGCTGTAAGATGTGCCATGACTGCTAAGCTTAGCATCCTATCAAGATTCACATTAGGATTAAAGTTGATAAACTAGTTGAAGCTCTATATAAAAATAAACTTTTTCTCCAACACAAGATGTGAATTAATAACCTTGTGATGGTAGTGGAGAATTTCATTGCACTGTTGATAGTATCAGGAAAAAAAGAGCTACAATACGAAAATACAATAACACAATTTAGAGAATTTCAATGGCTAATATTTAATTCCCTCCAAAATTAATTTGTATAATGCAGTTTATTTGAAGTGGTAGGTTAATTAGGTTTTATTTATGTCATCACATATAAAGACAGAGCAGGTTTGTGAATGCTACACAGTGCAAAAGAAGACAGCCTTTTGTCATTAGCTTTCAGTAGAACTGTGTAAATGAAATAGGGCAACCAACATCATTTTTGTTGTTGATATAAATGATGTAAGATGGTTTGCTGAGCTGCAATATTGCAACCTCAGCCCCACCTGCACCATATGTAACTGCTGAAGGATAAATCTTCTGCACCTCAGGTGTGCAATTACAAGGTTCAGTTCTTTATAGACTGACACTTCTATCTTCTAGCAAGGACTGGTCATTTACGATAAATTTGATATAAATGTACTATGACAGAATATCATCAAGCTCCCTCTTGCTTGAAAAATAAGCTTAGAAAATTGGGTATGATCCAATTCCCTCTATGCAATCACTGCTGTCAGAAAATTCTCCTCATCTTCTTTTTCATTTTTTCTTGTAACTAGATGCTGTCAAGGCCCAGGGGCTTTGCTGCGCAGTTTGCTTGGCTGTATTTATAATTGGACCCTGTCAACAGTGTCCAGTGCAGCAGAAGTGCAAGGTTTGTTATGGCATCTACTTTGTGCCAATTTCAACACATGGCAGCTGTGAGATGGTTTGCCTGTCATTAATGCATAAATATGGGATGGTGCAGACACAATAGTTGCCCCTACATGTTTGTGGAAGGAATGAAAATTATCTAAGCACAGCTGAAGCTAAATTCTTGTTTGCAATGTAAAAGTTTAGGGTTGTCTATTTAAAAGAAAACACTGGTATGTGTGTGTTTGTATACAAAAGAATGGAAGACAAACCTAATAATGAAGCCTGCAGTTCCTGTCAAAACCAGAATGCCACTCTTTTGTTCTGCTGACATGATAATTGCATGTAATAGCGGTACAAATGCCAGAAGGGATTTAAAATTCAGTTTGGCTCCATCTCTCTGCGGCAAGACTCTAGGTTAGGCATGGTTCAATCCCCTCTGTTATTTCTATGTTTTCTATGTTCCTTTATTCCTGATCAAATGTTCTGTTCACCAAATTGTGGGATTTGACCTGCTTTGCTATTTACTAAGTATCTGTGTGGGTGTTCTCCTAATCAGTGTGGGAGGAAGGAGAAAAAAAAGAAGCCGGATCATGACTGAGCTTGTCAAGACGAAAATGCTTTGCTTGGAAAAGTGTCAGACACCTAGAGGAAATGGGACAACATTGATGCATGACTCTAAAACGACACAGTAGAACTTAGATCCATTTAGAGCAGGGTGTGGGCAAAACACGCTGGCTGGCTGTAACGTAAAATTAGGAGAACACTTTTTTTGACGACTCTCCTTAAGCTGTATATTTATAGCTCGGCTATCAATATATATTTACTTAATAAATCCATGAACTGTACGGGTACAATGTGTAATATTACTATATACATCCTGAGCTAAGCCCACTATCTCCACAAGAAGTCATAGTAGGGTCAGCATCAAGCAGTAGGTTCACATCCTATTTGAAAAGAAGAATACTAGCCTTTAGATGTGCAAAACTAGTTCCTTAAGAAATGCAGCTGTAACTGAAGTGAAAATTGCATCATATAGACATAACGAGGCTTAATGAAAGCACTACACACTTTTCACAATTTTTACAGTATTTTTTTAAACCATGCATTCTTTTATTTCTACTTCACAATTTATGATTGTATTGTATTTACAATTTATTACCGCTTTATGTTGGTCTATCAAATACAACCCCAGTAAATTCTATTTAGGTCAGTGGAAGTGAAGTGACAACATGAGAAAAAGTTCAAGTAGTATGAACAATTTTACTATACCGTATGAGGGGCCGTTTAGGACAAAATCTATGTTTTGTCTCTCACACACTACTAAAAACTAATACACACAAACAAAATATTAAAATTGCACATATATACTATTAAAATATCACACACATATAAAATTTTTCTCACACACACACACACAATACTAAAATTGCGCATACACACAAATAAAATATCACACATGCATACAATTTTTCTCTCACACACAAAATACTAAAATTGCACCTACACACTAATAAAATAGCACACACGCATACAATTTTTTTTTCTCACACACATAAATAAAAGACTAAGATTGCACATATAAACTAATAAAATATTAGTTTATATGTGCATTTTTTATATGTGTGAGACATTTTTTGTATGTGTGAGACATTTTTGTGTGTGAGAGGGACTCAATTTTTATATATGTGAGAGTTGTCACGGAAAAGTTGGGGCATAATTTGGAGATCAGATCGCGCATGCGTTGTTACAATAATGACGTACAATACAATAATGACGTTAGCTTCAAGTTGGATATTGGAGCTCCACGGCGTTTAGCTCAATGTAAGCGGCGTTTAGCTCAATGTTAATCCCATTTATGAGCGCTAATTTCAGCCAGCCGTTCTCTACCGCTCCCTCCTCAAGCGCTTGGAGATTCACTTAGAGCTTACTCCTGCTTTAGCGCTGGAGTAAGCTGCCTTAGAACCGGCGTTACAGCAGGAGTAAGCGGCCTTAGAACCGGCGTTAGAGCCGGAGTAAGTGTAAGCGGCCTTAGAACCGGTGTTATAGCCGGCGTTGGAGCCGGAGTAAGCGGCCTTAAAGCGTTAGGCTCTAACGCTCTAGGCTCTAACGCCTAGAGCGCTCTAACGCCTAGAGCGTTAGAGCCTAGAGCACCTGCTCTAGGCTCTAACGCCTAGAGCAGGCGTTAGAGCCGGAGTAAACGGCCTTAGAATCGGAATAAGCCCTAAGCGAACCTCCGAGCGCTTGAGGAGGGAGCGGTAGAGAATGGCTGGCCGAAATTAGTGTTCATAAATCGGATAAACCTTGAGCTAAAGGCCGCTTACACCGAAGCTAACGTCACTGTGGTATCAGTGCATGCGCGATCTGATCTCCAAATTATGCCCCGCCTCTTCCGTGACAAACCCACACATACAAAAAATGTCTCTACACATACAAAAATGAGTACCTCACATACAAAAAATTTGTCTATATTTTATTAGTTTATATGTGCAATCTTAGTCTTTTCTGTATGCATGTGAAAGAAAAATTGTATGCGTGTGATATTTTAATAGTGTGTATGCACAATTTTAGTGTTTTGTGTGAGAGAGAAAAATTGTATGCTTGTGTGATATATTAATAGTATATATGTGCAATTTTAATATTTTTTGTGTTTGTGTGTGTATTAGTTTTTAGTAGTGTGTGAGAGACAAAACATAGTTTTTGTCCTAAACGGCCCCTTATAATTACGCCCCTCCTCAACACTCCAGGAGGGGGAGACACAGATCCACTTTGGTGCGGGTGAGAATTCAGATTATAAATCTAGACAGACCTTCCTATGGTTGCTTTTCTTTATTGTTAGAGGCGTTGTAGAAATAGTTGGGTGTCCTTGACTAAGGCATAGTTCCTTTTTTATTTATAAAACCGATGAAGGATGTGTTAAAAACACACCTCCCTTGAACTTGCACACAGACTTTAACCAATAAATCCACTTCTCACGCAAATGTAATCCTACTCATTAAGAGTTTTGCTTAGTAAACCTCAAAGGTCTATCCTCCTCTCATGACTCGTTCTGTTCAGAATGACACAACCGTCGTCCATTTATCACCCGACAAGCGCATTCCAGGGGAGACACTGGCCAATGGGTAAAGAGGAGGGCGTGACTTTTCTTTTACTCCAGCAAAGCAGGAGTATGAAGTTTCGCCTAACAGTGCACAGCTGCTGGGAGAGAATGGTGCAGCTTCGCGCTCAGCTCAGGTGCGTGATATTTCCCAGCTCCGTTTTCATCTTCCTATAACTTTGACCGACGCTCGCAGGAGTGCAGGCACAAAGTTTAGACGCTGCAGCTTTACTCCTCAAATGGCTTGGATTATTCCTTCGCATCTGCACGGGACTGGCGCCGCTGTGTTTCTGCTCGCACTGATTCTGACAGGTGATGCCGTAGCGAGTGTTTTTGACAGTTTCGGATTATCATACGCCCTGAGGCCCGAGCTCTCGGAAGATACGATACTGGTTGCCAATAATGGGATCCGCGTGCCTTTCGGGAGATCAGTTTTCATTGATCCCATTAACGATTTGGTGGTTCAAGTTCAGCCCGGCGACAGATGCAGCATCACAGTTTTGGACAACGATCCGCTGTCTCAAAGACCAGGACACCTGTCCCCGAAAAAGTTTCCGTGTGAATTTGGCCCCAACGACGTGAAGTATTCACACTTTGGCTCCCGGAGCCCCCCGAGAGACCGAGTGAGATTACAGCTCAGGTACGACACCCAAACGGATTCAATAATAATACCGTTCATGATGGAGGTGGAGGTGATCTTCACACAGCTCGAAGTGCTGACGAAAAACATGCCCCTTACAGTTGACAAACTGCTGGGCACCAGTAATCCCATCGATAGAGGAATTTTGGAGTTCACCTTTGACAGAAGCTCACAGCAATGCAAAATAGCTTCGCTCACCAGCGGCAACGTGATTCCCCGATATGGGAAACTTGTGGATGAGGAGAGCCTCGGAACAATGGTAAATTGTGATGAATTCATTAGGATGAACATCCGTTATCAGCATACTTTTACTTCAAAGTCCCCGAACAGAGATTACATCCCCATGCTGGTGGAATTATATGATAAAGAAGGAAATGTGCTTAAGCAGGAATTTTTCCAGATTTTGGTGCGAATAAAAGACGGAGAGGACAACACGCCCCCTAAGCCCAGCTTTGTTGCCATGATGATGATGGAAGTCGACCAGTTTGTAATGACAGCAATAACCGTAGACATGCTGGCTGCCGAGGATGTGGAGTCTAATCCTGACGAATTAATTTTCAACATCACTTCCCCTCTCTCCTTTGAAGAGGGCTACATAGTCAGCACAGATGACAGGAATTTACCCATAACCTCATTTTATCAGGGAGACCTCAAAGAATTGAAAATTGCTTATAAACCTCCTGCTGTGGATTCAGACACCGAGAGGATTTTCCAGGTTGAGCTTGAAGTTGTGGACACAGAAGGGGCTGTGTCAGACACGTTTGAATTCATGATTGTTGTCAAGCCGATGAACACGTTGGCCCCTGTGGTTACAAGGAACACTGGTCAGCTACTGTATGAAGGCCAGTCCAGGCCTTTGTCTAGTTCACAGAATCTAGAAATCAGTGATGAGGACAATTTAGACAAAGTAAGAATTAGTGTAATTGATGGCTTGAGGCATGGAGAGTTAACTGTTCTGGGCTCTAGGAGGAAATTTTTCACCCCAGCTGACCTTGACGCTGGAGTAGTCATTTATCAGCATGATGGTAGTGATACATACAGTGATAACATTATCTTCAGGATGACGGATGGCACAAATGAAGTGGAGTTTTTGTTTCCCATCACTGTTGTGCCTACAGATGATGAGCCACCTATTATCAATGCCAACACTGGTTTGATTTTGTTCAAAAATCAAGTTATGCAGATTTTCCCGTCAATGCTCAGTGCTGCAGATATTGACTCAGAAGATTCTACAATAAAGTTTGCATTAGAGCTTCCCTTTCCAACAGTGGGGCAGGTGTTGCTGCGTCAGTCTGAGGCACCAAAGGACCCATCTACCTGGAAGTTTAATACAGAGGATGAAATGTATGAGAAAGTAGTGACTGAGTGGCTGCAGCAGGACATTATCGATGGAAAACTGTTTTACAAGCACACAGGGCCTCACAGCACGAGCACAGTCATGGATCAATTTGTGTTTAGAGTACAAGATGACAATGATCCCCCAAATCAGTCAGGTAAGAGCACATTCATAATCAAAATAATTCCTGTTGATGACCTCCCGCCTGAACTTTACCCTAGTACAACCTTACAAATGACTGTTCACGAGTACCAGCTGACATACTTCCGGAAAAAGTTCCTCCGCTACACCGACCTTGATTCAGAGGATCGAGATTTAAAATACACCATTATCCAACCGCCTACAGACACAGATGAGAACAATCCTGTCCTAATAGGAGCCCTGGTATTGACTGAAACCCCAAACACTGAAGTCACAACGTTCACACAGGCACAGATTAACCATCACAAAATAGCCTACAAACCACCTGATCTTGAGCTTGGAATTACCACTCATGTTCTACAGTTCAGATACACTGTGGAAGATGTTTCTGGAAATAGTGTGAAGGGAGTTTTTACAATATTCTTAAAGCCTGTGGACAACAAGCCACCTGAAATAACAAACACCGGGTTTACTGTGCTGGAACGGGGCAGACATATCCTTACCAGAGCTGAGTTGGACACCACAGACACAGACACAGACAGCAGCAAGATAATATTCACTATTACACAGCCTCCTCTTCATGGTCAGATCCAATTCATATTCACTCACATGACAAAAGGAGATACCTTCAACCTTGAAAATATTGGAAATGGAATGATCTCATACATCAACAATGGAGATGAATCAACATTAGACTTGATAAAAATAGACGTCAGTGATGGGGTGCATGTTGTTCCAATTTCTATAAAAATTACAGTGAAGCCAATTGATGATGAGACTCCAACAATTGATCTGCCAGCGGGTACAATAGGTTCCTACATAGATGTACTAGAAAATGAAGCAACAGAAATCACAAGTAATGTAATTCAGGGAAGAGATGAGGACACAGATGACCTCCGTTTGACCTTCATCGTTGAAGACAAACCATCATTTGGTGAAATCCTAGTGAAAGGAGTTCCATCAAGCACGTTTACTCAAGCTGATATCATTAACGGCTTTGTGGTCTATGCCCATACAAGCGGAGAGATTGGCTTAAACACAAAGGAGGACTTTTTCAATCTCACTCTGACTGATATGTCTGATGAGTGGACAATAGGTGGAAATAAAATTACAGGTGTCAGAGTTCATGTAACTATTCTTCCCCTGGACAGTCAGGCTCCTGAGGTCTTTGTTGGGCCACAGTTTACTGTTACTGAGGGAGAGAAAAATGTCATTCAGATTCTTCATATAAGCGCTGATGATGTTGACACCCCTAATGATGACCTTCTTTGTACAATTATTGTTCAACCAATTTCAGGGTATGTGGAAAACATCTCTCCAGCACCAGGCTCAGAGAAATCCAGGTCTGGGACAGCTATTAGTGCTTTCACCATCAAAGACATTAGACAGAATCACATTTACTATGTTCAAAGCATTCACAAAGGAGTTGAGCCAGTGGAGGACAGGTTTACCTTCAGATGCTCTGATGGCATCAATTTCTCTGAAAGGCACTTTTTTCCCATCTCCATAATCCCCTCTAATGATGAAAAGCCTGAGATTTACATGAGAGAATTTGTGGTTATGGAGGGCATGAACATAGTTATTGACACTCCTATACTGAACGGTGCTGATGCAGACCTCCCGTCTGACCAGCTCACATTTCTCATCGCCAAACCCCCCAGACATGGATTTATTCTTAATCAGCTCACCACTGGAACTCTCCCTGTGTCAAACTTCACCTTGGAACAGATCAGGGATGGCTCTAGTATTGTGTATGAGCATGATGACACAGAGACAACAGAAGATAGCTTTGAAATTGTCCTCACAGATGGAAAATTCAGTGTAGAGAAAACAGTAATAGTTATGGTTATCCCTGTGGATGATGAAACCCCGAGGATGGCTATTAATGATGGCTTAGAAATTGAGATAGGTGATGTTAAAGTAATTAACAATAATGTTTTAAAAGCCACTGATCTGGATTCTGAGGATAGTACACTTACGTATATTATAAGATATGGGCCTGGTCAGGGGTATTTGCAAAGAACAATGCCAACTGGTGAATTGCAAAATATCTCAGTTGGGATGAATTTTACACAAATTGAAGTAGATCAGGGATTGATTTTGTACATCCACAATGGGCAAGAGGGAATCCGTGACCTCATTAAGTTTGATGTGACAGATGGAATCAACCCTTTAATTGACAGATACTTCTATGTAACAGTTGGTGGGATTGACATAGTTTTCCCTGATGTAATCAATAAAGGAGTATCCCTTAAAGAGGGAGGCCGAGTTACCTTGACAACTGATCTTCTTAGTACAAGTGACCTGAACAGTCCAGATGAACACTTGGTTTTCACAATCACCCGTGCTCCTGTGAGAGGACACCTGGAATGCACAGATACACCTGGGATGCCAATCTCATCCTTTACTCAGCTCCAGCTGGCTGGTAGCAAAATCTACTACATTCACACAGCTGACGACGAGGTGAAAATGGATAGCTTTGAGTTTGAAGTGACTGATGGCTACAACCCCGTGTTCCGCACTTTTCGCATCTCCATCACTGACGTGGACAACAAGAAGCCTGTGGTTACAGTACACGGCCTGGTGGTGACTGAGGGAGAGAATAAACTCATCACACCTTTTGAAATAACAGTTGAAGACAGAGACACTGTTGACCGCCTGTTGAGATTCACAGTTACTCAAATCCCTGTTCACGGTCGCCTGCTCTTCAACAGCAGTCGACCTGTCACCTCTTTCACAAAGCAAGACCTAAATGAGAACATGATCAGCTACAAACATGATGGCACAGAGAGCGCAGAGGACAGTTTCTCCTTCACTGTCACTGATGGAACCCACACAGACTTTTATGTCTTCCCCGACACGGTTTTCGAGACCCGAAAACCCCAAGTGATGAAGATTACTGTTCTTGCTGTGGATAATGGGGTGCCTCACATCATAGTTAACAAAGGTGCTCAGACATTGAGGGTGATGGAGAGAGATCTCTTGGGGTTTGTGATCACAAGTAAGTCCCTCAAAGCAGAGGACAGAGACAGCATTCAGGATTCTGTGATTTTTAGGATTACTGTTGCCCCAGAACACGGTTACCTGATCAACCTTGGCAGAGGAAATGCAACTGTCTCCACATTCACACAAGGTAAGAGAGCTGCTTTTAATATTTCTACTGTTCTTGCAACATTTGTGTCATCCATCGCATATTCTCTCTGAAGACTTTGTAATTCTCAAAGATGTTTGATGCTAATCTTAAACTTCTTTATATTTACCTGCTACATTAAACCTTCTCCCAATTTGACATTATAAAAGCAACATTTCCTAAAAAGGTTTTATTAATATTTCACCCAAAGCTTCTTTTTTAAATAGAAAAAAGTCTGTTTTCAGGGCCCCAGGCTTACCAGATCTCCAGAGGAGTGTATTTTTTCAAGAAGTGCCTAGTGGGTTCACTTTTGGAAAGAGCTGGTGGAGATTTGTACATTACTGGAAAACTATTTTCAAAGAAAAACCAAGGGAAATATAGATATAGTGGTAAATAATATGAACTGCAAACACGTTGAAGGGAGACTGGCTCAAAGGAAATTACTAGTTTTGTAAACAACACAAGGCTGTGCTGAAGTTATATTTCAAACAAGCCAAGGGGATGCCTTTGTTAATGGTAAATATAGGTGTAGCAGCACATCTGTTGTGTCAATGTCCGTGTTATTTCTGCTTAGATTTATGGAGCCACTGTGCAAAGGGTATCCCCAGGTAATTAATATTTCATCAGTTTTGACAAGCGTAAATAGACACAAGCTATGCACCACTAATAACATTTTCTAATGCACCATTCCATTCATTTGAAGATTTTTTGACATAAATAACTGAAGGCATGAAGGGTTAAACTTTACAAACTACCGTATCAACAATTATGAAGGATTCTGTTTAACAATGTTCAATCATGACGGCACACATTAGAATGATGGTGAATCACTTTATGTCATTTAGGATTTTGGATAAATTTGCAGTAATTTTAGCAGGCAGGTTTGACTAATATGTAAATATTCCAAGACTTTCAGCATGCATATTTTATCACACGGCCTGAGTCTGCATTCAAAAGTTGTTTTTAAGAAGCATATCGGGGGAAAAAAACAAAATCTGAATGTATTTTTCTCCTTGTCACCATTCAAGCCATGACAGTGTTTGTTGTTCTGCTCATGCAAATTCTTTCTTTTTCAGCTGAAATCGATGATATGAACATATGCTACATTCTGAAGCATGGTGACAATGCAACAAATGACATTTTCCATTTCTCTATTGAGGATAATGGTAAGTTTGCTTTCTGTCAATAAGATATTTGAAAAGTTTGATAAGAATCCTTTTCATGCTGATATTGGATTTGTCTCAAATTGAATTATGAGAATATTTTCTACATGTAGGAAAGCCTACATGTACACTTAGATCACAGTATGTCTAAATAAGGCAGAGTTAAGTGCAACGATGATAAAGACTTCCATGACAATATTTTCTCTCACACATGATTTAGAGGAAAAGCTATACTGTTTATATTGTAAAATAGATTTTGACTCTGTTGTAATTTCTTGCCTTCTTGCTTATTACCATTTTATTTAAGCATTTGTGTTAGTTTTACTACTAGGTAGCTAGTAATACCTTATGGTTCCAACCTATAATTACTGGTTATTTTTCTAGCAAGTAATTATTCATTTAGCAAATGACTAATTAGTAAAGCAATTAGCGAAGACCTTCCCTCTAACGAAGATTTGTAATCAGGCGCAGGCTCAGTGAAAGGTTTGGGGGAATGATGTCGGTGTTGCCGATTAGCAGAAGCAGTGTGCCTTACAGCGTGTCCTTTTCTCTACCCTTCAGCTGTGATGAGTGAGCACAAAGAGCCGCTCTAATAGGGACCCTCTTTTCCCACAAGTATCTCCCCGGCCTTCATACTTATATTCTCATTTTGCTTCTTTTTGTTTTTAAGACAAATCTGTTGCTTTGGTTTAAATCGGTGGTAACAGGTACATGGGTACTGATGAGTGATGACTTAGAAGTAGAAGCTGGTTCTGAATTATAGATTTTCACCTGAGCGGCTTGCTCGTTTTGAGCAAAGGAGAAACGTCTATGTTGGTGAGGCTCCCTCAGTCCCCCTGTTATTACCACTCCTGAGTTATTTCACCCTCTCTGCCACTCTCCTAATGATATACCCAAAATCCTACACCAATAGTTTGTTTTCCAGAGCTGATAATTAGATTCACTTTCTCAGGTGTCAGAATAATTTTTACACTGCTTTTACATTTAAAAAGGTGATTCTAAACGGCATGTTCTCTTCTGCATCAATTACAGCTTTGTCGACACTGACCATAATTATCATTCTGTGACATTTGAATTGCGCTTTAAAGTTTTTCTGCCTTTAAACATTTCTAAGTATTTGGTCGGCCCATCCACAAGGACTTGTCACGTACTGCAGTGCAGCTGGTGAGGCAGTCAGTGAACATTTTTTCAATGAGATTTGAGCTGCGCTGGTGGCAGCCCTGATTCCCCAGACGGCGCTTGCAGCTCTTTGAACAGCCGTGTTGTGGAGGAGCTGAATGGTGTTCTACAGCACACAGCTGCATCATGTCATGTTAAACAACGGAAAACATTCTCCTTCTCACTTCAACCTCATTTAGCCACTAAAACTTTGAAATGTTTTTTTCCGCCCTCAGTAAATAGTTGCTTTTGATGGTGCAGCTGCTTATGGTAATTTCAGGAGTTTGTGCCAACAGATGTGAACTATCCGTGTGTTTAGTACTTGAAGGGCATGTAGAGAAAGTGTTTTTGCTGCTTATTGCCAGTATCTCAATGTGTGTGCTACCTCCTTTGCACATGCCATTGTCATGTAAATACTGTTATCATAAAAAGCAAGTGCACCCTTTCTGACATCTGGTGTTTTTGGTATTATAAAAATCATTTAGAGTACTGGCTTCTGTAAAAATGAAATCTATAGATTTATGCTGTCAGGATTTATTCAACAAAGATCACACCAATTAGAAAAAGTTTTTAAGTAAGAATTAATTACATCTTTTAACTGAATCACATATAGCAGTAATATGTTGAAGTAATTGTTTCCTGTGCCATTTATGTTGAGACCTCAACTTTTATGTTGAGACCTCAACTTTGGTGGTTGCTGTGTATTTCTCTCCTGTTCTGTAAGTATAAAATAGTTTATACCAACCATTTGTTGTTCATTTTGACAACTGACTAAATTAATTTTAGATATTCCAGTCATTGTCTGCTCTTAAGGTTGTGCAACTCAAATAAATCATACCTATTTTCAATTTTCAGTCATATTTAATGAGAATAGCTTAGACCAAATGGGGATCAGATCAGACATAAATCAAGAAAGAGTGTTATACTATTTTTCCAGCATGCTGTATCGCGTTTATTTATGCCATTGGTTTGAGAAGATGGGAAATAGAAGTAGTTACAGGCAAAGCGTCAATATGAAGTATGACATTTGAGTATGAGTGATCAGCCTCATTGTGGGCCATTGGACTACATTTAAAATGTGCAATTTTATCAATTTTCTGAAACATGCAGAAATTAATTTATAAGTAGACCACAGCATCAATATGAATATTATTCATTCATATTTCTGACTAGATCTGTCTGAAAGAAGGAAATGTTTAAATTTAATTGATGAAACTAACCCTTTCCAAAACATGTTTTATGTAGCTTTATGTATATTTAAGGATCTAAATAAGCCAGCAGTTAAAAAATGTTTTCATTTTATAGGGAGTGTTTTATTATTCCAAATCTTTCCTGCATGAAAACGTCACTTTTATCTGCATTGGCCGATATAGATTTTGCCAGCTTTACTTTGAAGCTAGAAATATTTCCAGACTCATCACATACATCTCCAACACAGGATGGTCAATCAATGCGTTTTAAACATATGTTTATATTGAGTCAGAGGAGGATGCAACTGTGACAAGCAAGATTTGAGACTAAGCAGACGATTTAATTAATATGCAAAAAATCAATGATCAGTAAGGATCTATTTTGTACCTCTTTTATGTTACTTCTGATAGCCGTTCTCTCAAACAAATACATTACATATCCATTTTCTTATGTCCAGATGCATAAAACTTAGGAATGAAAGGTTGCCTTCTGTGACTGTGTATGTAAATATTATGGCAAATGAATATGTATTCTCCTTTTTGGATGTGTTTACATCAATAAGGAAAAAGCAAAACAGTTGTTATCAATCTAAAAATGAAGCACTGAGTAAATAGATAGTGACAAGCCATTTACTATACTTCTTTTATGTACTTAGATTAATTGGACTGCAGCCCACAATGTTACTTTACTTTGTTGAAAGTGATGTTAAATTTTCTCTGTCAGCTTACTTGCCATTGACTTACTGTGACTTTGTTTTGTAATTGAACTGCCAGGGGCCGGGCTTCCTCTCTGCGGCAATTAATCTCCGGCTTTATACACTTTTTAGTAAACTTACATGTAGCGTTAAGGGCCCAATTTAGAATTTCATTTCAATGTTTTATCAATTTGACTTAGCCGCATAAAAGCTTAAGATGTCTCTTTCACCTCCAATAAGCTACAAAGTGTGATTAAACATTAATATTTTCCACAATATCAGGCTGTAAAATAGGATTTTTTTTGTTGAAGTCCAGAATCTATAGCAATAAATAGCATATTTATCCACACTACCGACAGGATATTTTTTTCTTAAAGCTAACTCATATGCCTTTAAAGCTCTTCTTTTCCAAAGAAGGGAAGACAAGGCTTAGACTACTGCTTTGAAGTAACTTAACACCTGCAAAGCAAAGGCGCAAACACAGCTTTAAAGCAAAAATCTCCATAATTACTTGAAAAGTATTTTGTTTGAAACCAAATTGGTATATGGATGTTTGTGTTTGCGTGTATGTGTGTTCACATGGAATGGGACTGCTCTTATCGTTTTAAATCAGTTAATTGATGTGTTTTGGTGGACTCCAGGACTCCCCTTGTCTCCTGGGGATTCAGGTGCATTCAAGTGAGCTTACCTGAACACACACAAGCCCTGGCATTCCCAGGTCATTGTTTGTTGAGTTGGATCCCTGTCTGCTTCCAGCCAGTCAGTCAACATTACAGATGTTCCTAATGACAGACACAACTGCTGTTGTCTTTGTTTTTCATTCCAGACTTTCTTCTATGTTGGTTTTCCTTTTCCTGGAGACTGAAATAGATCATTAAGAGCTCAGTTCTTAAAAGAAGTATGAAAGGAATTTGACTACAAGAATTCAGTAGAGAGTCAAGTCAACAATTCAACAATTAAGATTTGTTGAGAAATTATTGCAAATAATTACAAAATAGAGATTATTTTTTTATGCAGTGAAGTGTTTTTGTCTTTAATGCACTTCTACAAGCTTAAAAAGTATGTTTTGCTTGTTATTTCTGCTCCATGAAATAAGGTAAGCTGAAGTCACTGAGTGCTTCCATCTGAGCCATTTCAGGCCTCCAGTCATATCTGATATGTCGGTTGTCAACATCTTCCATGTTACCAGCGTGTAATCGCCTGTGACACAGAGCACACACTCCATCTCTCTTGTCCCTCATCCTGTTTAACTCTAGATTTGGAGGGATTATCTTACTCTCCATAGCGTGCTAGAGTACAACAAAAGTAAGATAGAACATGCACTCACATGCAGTTGTGAGGTTAGTATACTATATTATTCCCATCACAGCTTAGGTGATGACTCTGCATGTTTTTTTCTGTGCTTCTGTCCTGTTATTAATGAAACTGTCTGGGCTATACTTTTCTTGTGGAGTGTTACATTTCTCTGTCCTTGGAACCTGTATGGTATGAATCATATGCATAAGGCATGCTGTAAAACTCAGGAAATTACATAGCTGGTCATGTTGTCGTCTTTTAAGGAGATTTGGGGGGCATAAAGTTATTTTTCAGCTTCTGCCTGTGCTTGTTTCTTGTTTGTTTTTCACATTTTGTGATTAGAAACCTGACATTTGATTGCTGAGCTTTTCCTGGGAAACAGCTGCTTTGTGTTGGGAATAAAAAGACATACACACACACACGCACACACACACAAATTAGAGTGAGGATTTAGGCTAATCTTTTTAATTTGGTTAGTAATTTGGGACATTTTTTTGCTCCCTTGCTGTCTTTCTAATTTTCCATACCAGCCTCCTCTATAGCTATCATACAGCATACTGCGACATATTTAAAGTTTATTCCCTAACATGTGGTTTTTATTTTGTAGAATATGTGACAAGTCTTTCAGCTAACCACAAACTGAAAAATTACTGCAGTAATGATTGAATAGCTCTGATCTAGAGTAACGAACAGTTTGATAAAAAAATGTTGAAACTTTGCCTGACTTTGACATGGATCGGCATATACCAGGATTTTATGGCATCAAAATATGCGGAGAAAAAAAATAATTAAATTATCTAATTAATTGTAGTTGAAACAGCAAAACAACAATTACTCCTATCGCTGCTAAAACAATGGAATAAATTGATTCCCTTTTTGCGTTTTGATGTAGGAACATAGACTTAGGCAAAAATCTATACTAATGGCCAATATCAACATGCCACTTGGCGTTTTCCAGTAGTAGGTTCAGAAAGAAATGTTTGGTGGTGGTCCTATAGTTTCCACACCATGACTGTCAGTGTTTTTTTGGAACTGGACATATTTCCCAACAGCCTAATTTGAGTTTGCTGTGAAACTAAGACTATTTCTACCTGGCTGACCCATGTCTAATTTTTCGACAAGTATGTGAACCAAATTCTACTAATAAAATAAAGTTTTATCATTGATTCAAAGTGTGTCAAAGAATTTGTGTTTTACTCTTATTTTACCTTGGGAAAAATAATAGGTAACCCGGGATGATTAAAAGTTTCCCTTTGCCTTACTGTGCCATCAGCAAGTGTAGAGCCAAGGTTAACAAAGCAAAGACGAATTCCCAAAAGTATCAAAATCCCAGGCTCAGACTTGTCCTGTGAAAAGATAATATGTGTCGTCATGACTGCCTTAGGATATCAGTTTAGCAGAACTGAGGTTGTCTCAGGAGTCAAATGCTCCTTAGCTTAGGCTAGCTTTGGATTTTGACAGCTTCTTTATGGATTGTCCCAGTTCTCAAAACTGGAATGGCTGACAAATGCATATAAGAAAATACAAATGACATCAGCATCTGTAACAAAAAGAAACTCATCACAATTAAGTGCTGTATACATTTTAATAGAAGCTAAATTAAAATGTCAGCCTCACACAGAGGGAGCAGTTTTTAGCATATTAAAAACAACTTTTTAAGATATTTTTGACAGAGTGGGTGTCATTAATACTAAAGCTGCTGCGGTGACATCTCCTTTTTTTCACATTTGCAAGGCTTTTGTTGGTTTTGCTAAATCACTCTGGATAATGTGTTTTTTGGCCCCCAAATCCCAGCAGTGGGCTGGAGCTTCTCTTCCCAGCATTGCTGCATATTAAGCCCCTGACAGCTGGTCCGTAATGTACCAGCTCTCTTCAGATGAGCTTGGTTTAGCTATTTGAACCCCATGCATGATACACCTCTTTTATGTGCACTTATTATGCAGATTCACAGTGGCACAATGAAAGGATCCATCCTGGGTCCATTGTGAGACCAGCTGCCTGATTCTTTAATCAGAGATCTAAAATGGTTCATCAAATTTCTTGGCTACAACTGCTGTTGATGAAAAACTGTTTTATCACTGATTTCTTGTCATTTTCTCTCTTGTTTGCAGCAACGTGAAAAACAGAGTTGTGAATTTTTTTTTTTTCAGTCAGTATGCCAAATAAGTATATCATTGGGGTGAATTTTGAATATTGAGCAACCTGATGGAAACCTTCTAAGTATTGTTCATTTTCTAACCCGAGGAGTATGTCAAGACTATGACATTATCTTTGAAAAGCCAATCTCATAAAAAATGCTGATGAAACCTTTAGAAGATTTTCATTGTGGTTCAAGCTTCTGCTCTCCACCACATGCTTTCCATAAGTGTGGTCTGATAGACAGGATATAAGGTATCAGCTTGTCGAGAAATGGGAAGGGGGAAGAAACCGAGGAGTTGAAAGATAGAAGTGCTTTGTTGGTGCTGCTGTTGGTGAGAGCAGGGCGTCAAGTTGCTTCCTGTCGCCTGAAGTGATGACATGAATGTGCTGATGTGCAGTTCACTCCCCAAACACCACCTATGTTGACAAGTAGTGAAATGTAGCAGAGTAGTAGTGGCTTCATTTGCATTTGAATAGAGCTCACCATTGACATGATTAGCTGTGAAGTAAGATGTATGCTGGTATGTGAAGGAGAATATTAGATCTCCACATTTCTGAGAATACGTGCCTGCCTCAAAGGGTGAGGAATGAAATCAGTGATCTCTTCTAGTTTTGCTATTTAGTGGTCAAAGATTAGCTTTATAATGTAAGCCTTTAACAAGGGATGGAAAAGATGGCATTCAAATGCATTTTACAAAAGGAGAATTATCAAATGACAAGTTTTTCAAGTACAAGCAAGACTTGTCTTTGTTAGAATAAAGCTGGAGCCTGATATGTTTGTCTGTTTAGTCTCCAGTGCTGTATTCAGATTTCTTCAGATTTTGCTCTTTTTTTATCACACAAATTGTAGCATCAGATGGAGTTAAACCAAAAAACAGTTTTTGAATGGTGATTTTGTTTATTAAAAGTCAAAAAGTTATTCTCACCAACCTGTGAGAAAAGGTAATTACCCTATAAGCTTAATAACTGATTGTGTCAATCTTGGCAACAACAGTTGACATCAAATGTTTGTTATTACTGGGAGGTTTTCCATCAGTAATGCTGGCATATTGTTGCAGAATTGTTTTAAATCACCCACAGAAAATGAGTTTCCAACCTTAAATGTTGCTTAGGATCATGCAGCGACAGAATTTAAGGCAAGATTTAGACTAGGTCACTAAACCTTTGTGTGTGTATTTTTTTTTTAATTATTGTTTTATTTTATTTTACATTTCACAGGTAGACCAATGTGCATCAGATCACTTTCCTACTATATTAAACAAAGTTATTTTTAGTTTAAAGTCAAAAACTAATAGCTGGACATTCTATTCCAGGATTTCTTGTGGAAAGCACAATGTTTCATTTTTTTTTTTTTTTTACAGAAAATCACTTGGACCATGGAGAGTCAAAGCAGCCTCATGTCTGGCTGTAGGTAGTAAAATTGTTAAGAGATCTAAAATGTGACAAAAAAAATCAAAAAAGGAAAATATTCTGAAATGGGATAAAAATATTTTTTACAACACTTTCAGTAGGATTTGTTACAAACATTAAGTTACTGTTAGAAAAATAAAACAAAAGAAAATAAAAAAAAATGTGTTTGATCAATTGTTTTTTTTTTTTTACCTATCGCTTATTGGTTAAGTTTTTTTCCATATGCAAATGAAAACACCAGTTGTTAAAACTTAGGTTAACTTTGTTGTATTTTAAAATTAGTTTTATGTATGAAGCAGTTATATGGGACAAAAACACAAGAAATCTGATTAGGGGAAAATACCAAATACCTCTTCACTGCACCTTATATAATTATAAAAATATTTCCAAAACATCCAGTACAACATTTATTGTACTGAGTATGCAGTCGAAGTTTTGCATTGTTGAATGTTTCGATCTGCCGTCCCTAATTTTTTCTGTCTTTGTCACAGATGGGTAATAGAGAAACTTTAAGAAAAGCTAAACCCAAATCTAAAAACATGAAAACTGTGCAGAGTTTGAATGAACCCTTCCCCCATGAAGAAAACAGGAAGGTCTTACTGACAGAAATTAACTAGACCAAGCAGGGGCTTATCTTAGTTTTCCAGCAGTTGAGCTGGGAGTGAAGAGTTACATATTAGCAAGCAAATAGGAAGATAGAAAAAAAAGAAACAGAGGGTGGAGGTCTAGACAACTGGGCAGTCTCATACTGTGCTCCAATCATTCTTTAAATCCCCAGATAATTGGCTTATGCATAATAGTTACCACTAAATGCTTTGAAGGTTATTACTTGTCAATTTTTTAAAAAATTGGGCATTTTTGTGCCTGCCACGCATTGTGAAAAAAATAGTATGCTAAAAGCAGTAATTTAAATTTTAAATTTAAAGGACATATAACGTATAACATTTTGACTTAGATCCCACAATTGCTGTATTAATTTCCAGAAAAGGCAAAAAGGTATGAAGGAAAAGAAGCAAACATCAGGCAGCCAGGGACACAGCCAAAACTTGGAATACCAAACTCTGGCATTAATGCACAGCACAATGGTCACTCAAGAGAAAAGTAGTTATATTAAAGCATGAACTCAGTTTAATTTTGAATCGATAAATCGATTATGCTGCGATCTATAAAGTGACCAGGAGGAAATCATAAGAGTTGTTGTCTGAGTGCAGTAGATTGGAGACTAAACAAACCGGCTCTTTACAAAGGATTTTAAAACACTGTGGGGAACCTTGTGGGCATGCAAAAACCCAGGTAGTGAATGACTCCTTACAACAAGAATTCTAAACAATAAAAACACTAACTTTTGGTAGCACTCAAGACGTTAAAGTTTGTGCTCCAGTTCTGACCGTCTCTGCTAAGTTTATTCCTGTGGCTGTCAGCTTTTTGGTTTCTCCAAGCAAATCCATGATAAGAATACTTTGTACAAGGTAATCATACAGGTATTGTGCAAGTCTCAATTTTTTCAACATAACCAGTCCATGGTTTTACTTGTGATGGTTTAACCCCACCACAGTAATTAAGCTGTTGCCATGTGGTATTTTATGCTCTAGTCTAGTTCATCTTCTTCTAGCTCTCAGAAAAAAATTAGACCCAAAAATGCTAAACAACTATTCCTCAGATGTATCAGTGATCTGGGTGTTGAGTCGTAAAAATAATCTTCTAGATTCTGCAAAGTGCAAGCAGGTGTATTTCAGCATGTACAGATACAGGCTGAATATTGCAATGAAACCATCCCATAATTGAGGAACTCCATTGGGGTTTGTGTTTAAAGAAACAAAAGGGCTATCTCCTCCTCTCCCTCTACCTCTCATTTCATTATCATTACTCTATTGCTATCCTGCAGCATCCTATTTCATCTTTGATTCCACTATTTTCACTTCGTCTCCCACTTTATCCGGCCATTTCCACTTTCAAGCTAATTTCTCAAATCTGTTAGCAGCTTCTGCTGCTCCCAAGACCCTCTCAGGAGCAGACATTCAACACCTGCTTGCTTAATTCACATACACAAAGATACAGTAATTACATTCCAGATTCAAGCAAATAGTGGCATATGGGTAATGCACTCAAAGGAGAACATGCATTTCTAGGGTTATTCTCATTATTCACTGTCAGATCTAATTGAATAAGTATATCAGTGTGTGTATATATTTTTTACATCAACAATAAAAAGCCCTAAAAAGTCACTTTAACCCAATGCTATGAATGTTCTAGCTGAAGGAAAAGCTTAAATTTTCTGACAGAATATGCAGTCAAAGACAACACTGCCACAGCTACACCTGGGTAAAATAGAGGATTTTCTTTCCTGATAAATTTTATGGTCACAAACAACTGTTGTCGCCTGGTGGTCTGAGCTATCTGTCCTAGGGGGGACATAAACTGTGTTATGTCCTCTTCCATCAGCTTTGTCTTGTTGCTTCTCTTACATCTAACATTCCAGTTGTTTCATAATCCTGGGGCCACACATGTTTCTAAACCAGGCATATTTTTGATGGGTGAGGAGAATTCTGTCCTTTGTTTATCTCTGCTTATCTCAACCAGGTATTCATGTACTACTGTTAAAATTGTTTTTTCTTTAAAAAGTAATTATTTTTGCCATCAAGTGACAGGTTTGAATATTTTGTTGTTCCAGATGTAATGTCAAAAATATATATATATATATATATATGCAGGGATGGGAGTTGAAAAGAATTTAGCAATACCGATTCCATTATAGATCTCACTTATTAATTCGATTTTTTATTGATTCTCGGATTGATTCTCAATGAATTAGGAAATAAAATGAAAATACAAATGGTTTGGCTGCATGCACAGTTTTTACAATTGTCATGTCTGTTGTTTCAGGAAGAATTTGAAATCTTTCAGGACTTAAGGATTTATCTCCAGCTGTGAAAAACACTCTCTCGGAAGTTTTGCATTATTTATTTTTGACCGTGTCATTTTACTCTGCCTCGATGAAAGGTTTAGCAAATGCATGTGTGAGCCAGCCTCCTTCTGACAGTCCTCATCAACTGAAGGTCTATATGAGATGATGGAAGTCACTAACATTAATGTAATAAACAGGACCTTGAGAAGTTTAATGTTATTTTAGATATTTAAGGCAGATGATGCTGTGAGCAAGAAGCTCCGTTTTGAGAGTCACAGTTGTTACTAAGCAATGTATCAAACACTTTATATTTGTGGAAATTAATTTCAAGCTGAGCATGAACTTGAGCATGTTGGAGATTTTTCCTTCTTTTAAAGTATTGCAATTGGCTTTGGTATCGTATGTTTTTTGTGAAATGTAGCCATACTTTGGACTTCTTCTGCTGTGACACTATCTTGGATATGTCTTAGACCAGAGCGTGTACAATATGGCATCATGCAAATACGTCTCAAGCATAATCGCTAGGTAGAGAAATTAACAATTGCAAGGAACTGAACTGCTCAAATTCCCATCCCACTAACAATACATGTTTTATTGTATAGTGCCTTCCTGGTTTTGACTAAAAAGGTGGGTTTTTTTGTCCAGAAAAGTATGCTTTTAAAATAATTATTTGCTTTTAAAACCAATTAAAAACCCACTTGAGGCTCATTAATGTTTTGTACTTGCTTTCAAAGGTTTCAACCCTAGTTTATGATGTTATTATGCACTACAAATGAAAGATGTTTTAAAGCGCATTCATTGTACCTTAAAGACTCATTTCGATTTAGGCATTCCATAATAGATTGAGAAATAAATGACATTACCATACTGGCATGTGAACTGCTGTGTTCAGAGGTTTTGCATTTTTTAGCAGTCTTGTTGTGAAACCAGGTTTTATTGCAAATTAAATTAGGTTGTGATGTTCAGATTAGCCCATGAAACAATAATGTAACTGTTTATCCATGTGAAAAACAAAATTGTTTGTTCAACATCTCAGTGCCACACTAACAATAATTTGCATGCACAGGCTGAAAAAAAAAAACTATGTATGTCATAATATGTTCCAAGCATCCCTAGATGTGCTGTTAACTTGCCAGTGGAAATTTACATCCAAGGGTTTTTGTTCTGCTGCACAGACTAATCATCCGTCTAAGATTACAAGCAAGAGACAATAACAACAGTAAATGTTTAGAAAATTTCATTCCTCTTTTCATGAATGCAGAACAGCATTCTTATCTTTAACATGCAGGTTTTTGCTGTTCAGCTGGATGTCTCCTTTTTGCCAGCTGCAAACAAAGGACAAAGAGTCATCCAACACCTATTTAAGAATTACCATTTTATTTTTGCAAGGAGCATTTTCCTTTCAGGCAAAAGCCCTTCCGCATGTTGGGGATTTGTAAGTAGCAACTGTGAAACGCAGCTGAAACACGTTCGTTCAAATGACTCCAGTGAAGGCCAACCTTGAGAACAGGCTCACCAAATTCCCAGCTTTATTAGTATGGTGCTCATGACTCTGTGGGACTGGGATGGGGTTTTTTATATTCTACGGCCTCACACTGTTGCTTTCAGCAAACAGTCCAGCATTATTCGGTCTGACAAGAGAGCAAACACTGTGCATTGAGGGGTCAAGAAATAGCTCGTCCTCTTTAGTCAGGTCCTCTCTTCCTGTATTCTCATGTTTCTTAGTTTTTTCCTGCATTGTCACACATAGCCATGTTGCTTTTTATCGTCTTTCTTTTCCTCCTTGGTGTACCGTCACACCATGAAAACATTAAGTTCGACCATTTTTTTTGTATTCCTGATCTCATTCTCACAAACATTTTGAATTATATATGAAATGTCGGCTCATAAAATAGCTAAGGCCAACTACACACATATACTGAGACATTTTTTAAATATGTCTTTTTCCAACTCTTTTCTCAAACAAATATATCCACACAGCACAATTTAAAAAATAAAATCTTTTCTTATAAGAAAAGTTGAAGTGCTGGCAACCGTATGTGTCAGAGGAGTGTTGACTTATGTGTTTCTCTTAATAAAACATTCTTCAGTGCAGCAAAGTTCAGCCCACCCAGAATAAAACTTTATTCACAGTCCCAATACAAACAGGGAAAGTTAGAACTAGAAGCAACAGAATCTATTAGGCTGCCCTTTAATTCATCTGCTTGTCTCTGTTGTGTCTGTAACCTTGACTTAATCGCTGCCTGTAGCAGGCTCGCACACAAAAAAGACACAACTTCACATAATTTAAGTTTTTATTGTAGGGGAAAATCATTCATTGTATTTTGAAAGATTTAAAGTTATGGAAGAACCATACATTAAGCAGCAAGAGTAACAGATGGACAGAGACTGAAAAAAAAAAATTGTGTTTAGCAGCTTGAACAGCGCTTCTGTGCAGATATAAACACACAGAACAGACCTACCACTGAGTGGTAGGTGTTAAACAGTTACCAGTATCATAAAATATGCATAGTTTTCAAAAGGCAATCCTTTTAACACTGCAAAAAAAAATTCTGCAATGCAATTTTTAGAGTTCAAAATGCTATTTTTACGCTAATGCTAATAAACTAATGTTAAATAAAGAGCCTTATGGGCCTGTGGTTTTACCAGCCTTATGAATCACAGAGAAACACAGTATCACCCCTTCTCCACCCACCGCTGCACACTACCAGTCAGCTGATTAAATGAAGGCTAAAATGTTTGTCATATGTATACAAAAGGCAAATTTGGCCATTTAAAAACATTTGTATTTGCTATAATCATGAACATTTTCAGCATGGAATCTAAACAATCAGCAAACATCACACTTATAAAGGTGATTCCTCTTTTGAAAATACAGTTGCTAAGCTGTTTTTTAAAGCAATTTGATTGTTAATACCATGATATAATGAAACTACTGTATTTTTGGTTTTGTCATACTGACGCATATCTAGTGCTTTACTGTGTTTTTATGAAGAAAACATGTAAAACATTCTGCTACTAATGCACTAATCCTGGCTGTTGCTATGCCAGCTGGAGTGAAGTTCTATACCATATTTGATAAATAGTCAAATTTTACAACTCAAAGTAAAAATGTGTATTGTGGCAAACATTGTTTGAAAAAAGAAAAACTACAAAAAAAACCTGTATTAGCTTAAATCCATAGAAAAACAATATTATTAAATACCAGTGTTCATTGTACAGTGTCTAAATCAGTTATTTCTGTTTTAAACCAAACCTTAAGGGATTGAAACAGGAATTCACTTAAACCATTTAAAATTACTGTGGTTTTTTGCTCAAAGGCTGGCAGCGATTTGTCTTTTTCTCTCCTGTGTTTTTTAGTGGTGTGCGAATGGTTTGCCACAACTGCTTGAGCAACCTGTGTGTTCATCCCATAAATAATTGACTGGTAAGAAGTGAGAACTAAATCCACAATGACCTTTATGCGAGTGCTGAAAAAAGCCCTGTAGCTGCTAATTCAGTCTTTTGTTGGTACTCCCTTTTATATTGAGACTTGAGGCTTTTGCTTTTTAAACCTTGCGGTTCACTGTTAATTAAGACACTCGAGGCTGTGTCCTTTTTGATTGACAGGAATGTTAGTCAAGGGCAATCAAGGAGTAGTTTTTCAGATCTTTTCTATCAATTCAAAGATAACGAGCCCTTTATCGTTTGTTTTTATAGATATTTAATTTTTGTAAGACCCTTTATTTACAGCCTTTTTTTCTAACCTGTTTATCTACATGTTTTTAAGTGTACTTGTCATTAAAACGATACAAGATGTGCCTTTAATGATACCATTAAAATTCTTTCCAGAGTTTATAGTAATTATGACCTTGCCATATGATTGGATTTTCCTGCTTGTGGAGGCTTGATCAGGAAGAGGTAAAGGACTATCTTCTGTACTTTGCAGGAAAACAGCAAACCCAGCAGAACCCTGAATTGTCTGATGATTGCTTGCTAAATTATCATTCGAAGGTTGCCTAGGTAAACATAAATCCACCCTATAGTAATTCATTTGTTCTTAAAAATCCATCAGAAGTTTATGTAGACTTGTATAATATTATTAAATAATTATCACTCTTTGAAAAGTCAGTAAGCATGCTTTGAGTTATATTTTCAAAAATAAATATTCCTTTGCATCCGTCAAACCAAATGTAATTAGTGTTTTCATGACTTTTATATAAGTGTTGTTTTGCTAAACACAACTGACGTCATAGCACTGTGTGAGGACACTGAACCTTAAATCAGGTTCCCAGGACGGGAGTGACCTTTATGTATAATCAAATTGAACAGTGCTTCCTCGGCTGTGTTTTTCTCTCGGACCACAAATAAAAAGGGGTTTCATTTAAAAAAAGAGAGCTTCCTGGATTCCTCTTTGCCTCAGTAGACATATGAGAGGCTCCTACCTTGTGACCAAAAGGGACAGTCACAGTGTGGTTTCCACAGCAACCTTGATTCAGAGTTAGAAAACGGAATGTGTGAATGGCAATATTTTTTTGTTTGTTTGTTTTTAATTTCTTTTTTGTCAATCATTTCTAGCTTAGATTGAATTATTTGTTAAAATTCTTGTGAAATCATGCTAATTTTTATCTTTCCTTTTATGTAGGCATATTACAGCACATGGCTCTACGTGTGAGAAAATGGATAGGGTTTTTTGGGACGTCAAGTCCTGTCACTTAGTCAATGTTTTAAAAGTATATGTGTCACTTTTGATCTTCGTCTGTTTGGAATAGTGCATGTGTAACTGAATCAAAGGTATGTAATTCATTGTTGTGTCAGGATGGTGTTAATTCAGTAACACCATCTCCTTTAAGAATAAACTGACCATCTGAAACTACAAAGTACATATTCCAAGTGTCACCTGATGGTCTGATAATAACTGAGTGATTTGATCAGAAAGCATAGCAAGTTGTCAGTTTTACTTCAGCTTCAAGCATCCAGCATGCTGAGGTGAGTGAGTCTCAATCAGTAAAGACAGCATGGCATAGCAAGAGATTCAGTAATGTCATTATTGAGTCCTTTTCACAACATTTTAAGGGAGTTTGCATCAGTTCTGTAGGAGTGGTGCACAAGTGTAGTGTTTTTCAGCTTATGGGCTCATGGCAGTCGGTTTTAGCTGAGTATCAAATTATGCATGATATTGTCAAATTCATAGTAAGGTGGTATCAAGTCTTTCTATGCAATTGAAATGAAAGTCAGATAAGCAGTGGTATGACAGGGGTATTAGTTTTATTTTGTTCTTCTGTTTCCCGACCCACATATCGGATATGGGTAGATTAGGGTCCATACCTGCTGTTTTTATGCCAGAGGCGGAGCATTGCCAGCACAGATGAGTTTATCACTTTCAACAATTTATTAGTTATATTGTCTTTATTAACAAAAACATAACTAGAAATTGCATTCCACATTTAGAATGTTCACCAATATTTTAATAACTTGTGTATTTGTTTGAGATGGTAACCTCACAGGATTTTCCTGCTGAGAGCAAACCTCTTCTTGCCTTAAGCTTTGATGGGTTCTTTGATCCGGCACTTTTGTTCAGAAGCACCTCTGGCCTTTCTCTTGGGCTCCACAAATGTTGCCTGAGAGTGGCCACAGTGCCAGAACGGCCATGGTGTCCTCAAAACGGCCAGGTTTTGAGGAGAGGTCAGATTTACTGCAGAGAAGTTCCCTGAGAGGGTACAAAAAAGTCTAGGGCTTGTGAAATTATAACTGTGCTAAATCTTTCGAGCCGTAGCCAACTCTCCACTTGTGACTGCAGAGACAAGGCTTAGGGTGATTAGACCATATCATGCTTTCTCTCTCTGCTTGGCCATGTGTTTTACCCTTCAAAAGGATTATAATATCCACTTTTCCTTAATTGGAGGGGCATAGAATATGCTGGTATAGTCTGGTACACTGAGGGACAGGTCATGAAATAGACATCCATCCATCCATTTTCTGTACACCCTTGTCCCTAGTGGGGTCGGAGGGCTGCCATATAATAGGTAAAGTTTTTCCTATCAGCATACTTTAACCTGAAATTCTATACAGCAGGTTATATGGTGACTTATATAACCCAAGATTTTAAAAAGTTACCTTTTAAAAATGTTTAACCTCACATTGGTTATACTTTTTGAAGTATTTTTAATAACAAAGAGTGACGGCTAAAGTGAGTTTTCTCCAGCTATATTAGGATATAGTTAGTCTCCCTTAGCCATTACATATTAATTTAATACATTTTTGTTTTAAATACAACATGAGTGTATCATAAGTTGAAGAATTGATACCAACTCATAATATACAGATACAAAATATAGGAAATAAGCATTATTTTAAATTGAATAGTTGGATTTTTGTGAGTGGATTCCTGTAACCAAGATTTTTGCTTGCATATAACGTTTGTATTCAAAGTAGATATGAAAGACGAGTCCTTGCTTGTAATTTGTCTAGAGTACAGTGAGTTACTTAAATGTTTCAGTGCATCTATTTAAAATAAGTTGTTTAATAAAGTTGCTTTCTCGAGTTTAGCTTAAAATAGCAAAGAAATAGCTGATGTAAAGACTCACTTACAGCTATTATTGGTAATATAAAGCGTATGCTTTACTAAGGCTCAGATTTTATGTGTTTATTAATAATTAAAGACCCTCTAAAGTAAAATAATCTTGCTGCTTTTACTGCCAATTTAGTCTCTTTTTATTGCTCATTAATAAATAACATTGCTACAGCATTCTGGCTAGTAGTTTTTGTGCAAGCTAGAGTTTGTGCAGCTTCATGTTGCTGTCTATTTAAAAAGATCAGACAAATTATGTTTGAAAATGAATGGGGACTGAATGATACATGCATATTTTTAGGTGCGCTGTCATTTAATCAGCATTTACAGGTTGGTACCCGTTTATGGAGTCCGAGCACTGTGATGCTATCTCTGTAGGCAAATGGCTGCCTGTCTGTCTGCCCTGCTGAATTAACAGATGGGGGTTCATGGTGCATTGAAGTTATACAATGCTTGATGGTACCCAAATAAGGCCTGACTGCAACATGTATGTAGGGAGGAGACAGGGGCTCTACGTTGGCAGAGTCAGGCCTCTTGCATTCTTTAGCCTCTCTGAAAAGCCTTCTGTCTCTCATCACACAACCACCATGTGAGCAGAGAGAATTTGTACAGCTAAATATACTGTTCATTTATTTGAAGAAAAAAAATGGTTAAGGTACAAGTGGTGAAAAAAAAAGGTTGAAACCTTTTGAAATTTGTACTACAAAGGCTGAGTAACCTTGAATCAGTTGATTGAACTAATAAAGTGTTCTCTGTATAAATTGATATAATGAATAATGCTTTTTACGGCTGTCAAGCACAAGTCAACAAAATGCAGTTCAGTAAAAAGGAGTGAAAAGAAGAGATTTTGATGTAGTTCACAAAATTTGGTCTCAGCGCTTTAAGGCCGAGTTAAAGATTAACTCTGGTGTTTTCCTTGGGGCCTCTTTGAAGTGGACTTACTCCAGCCCCTTCTTATCTTAATTAGAAAGAAATTTGGAGGAGTGAAGTGGTTCTTTCGAAACTGGCACCTCCACTCCCCCAGACTTCCTTGAAATCTGTATTAATGCAGTTTTACCAGGTTGAAGTGTTTTCTCATGTGATTTTAGGCTTAGGGCATAAAATTGTTTTATGCATATTTGCTTCTGTGCAGTTTCTTGTGTTCCTAATTGTTCCTAATATCTAAATTGACACAGCTATTGATACCTAATTGATGCCTAATTTATCTAAAACACATTCACATAGTGTTGTTTTTAGTCAAAGTATTTTGCTTATACACCCTTTTCAAAATCTAAGTGAAGTTCATTTCACACCAATAAAACGGAATTAATCCACTTTCATTGTTTATTGCCGAAGCAATCTGTATTGGCCCAATATCTCAGTCCCAAAATATACTATTCCCGGTTCATTGATTGTTCTTTTTTTTTATCAATAAAACAGAGATCACCAACATTATGCTTCAGTTTGCATATCAATTCTGTCACTGCCTAATATTTGCTTACTGGCCATTAAGATGGCATTTTTAAAATTATCTCAAATTTTTCTGACTCTTCTTTTTTTTTCCATCATTACGTTTTCCACCATTTTCTGTGCACTTTAGCACTTGATAGTAAATATTGTTTTTCCAAAGTCTTCCAATACATCGTTTAATTTCTAAACCCCTCATAGTAAATGGTTTATAAAGCTGAGGAGTCAGGATCTCTCCTGAGTTATTACTGTAATGATCCAACACAACCTATGCTTCTCTAAATGTTTGCACAGAACCTGGAGCAGATAGATGTGTGTGGCATTTCTCTCTCAACACTAAAATATCTCCAAAAAAGGCCATGCTGAGCAAGCTGAGTAACCACTCTGCAGCCAACAGACTGTCCACTGACAATCTGGCTAATCTGAGAAATAAATCTGTTCATACATCTAAAATATGTGTTTATTTGGAATTCATGACAAAACTATAGTACAATATCCAACATTCTGGCTGTAAACCTGAACTTCAAAAATAATCCAAAATATAAAATCTTAATTCAATATCCGACTAGGACTAGTCGGACATTCCTTCCAAGAATGCATCTGCTCCAGTGCTGACATTTGATGGGATCTGTTCCAACTCTTGTCTTTGGAATCTGAAAATGCATCAATGGAGGGATTGCCAACTTTTGATGGGAGTTTTAGATGCAATCAGTAGCAATCATAGTATGAACAAATTTAGAATAGAATACAATAGAATATACTTTATTTAGATCAATAAATATACTTTATTGATCTTAGGTGATAAATACAAAGTTTGTAATATATATACAAATATATAGTATATATATATATACGCACACACCTAGGAGTGAATAATAAAGAGTAAATACCATACCAGC